>JAPMOR010004942.1:541881-568885 GCA_026543865.1 Argiope aurantia
TATATATATATATATATATATATATATATATATATACAGGGGTTCCCCATACAGGGCTATATGCAAGGTATCCCTGAATTCATGTTCTAAACTTTAAGATAGATAGATCACAACGTTGTATTACCCAAAGGTCGCTACAGGTCTTGCTACATTTCTGACCAATATTTGTATTCATGAGCAATAAAGTTCATAAGAAAAGAAGTTAAATAAATAAAATATTAATTAATAATAAATGAAAGGGAAGTTTAATACAGTTTTTGGTACATGGTTCAATCTCTATATTAGGAGTTTTTAAGCTATTAATACCAGGATTCATTGAAATAACAAAACAATTACCGCCTGAGTCATCATTAAAAGAATTGCATTTAATAACAGGCGTATTCAAAGAATTTAAATTTAAAAGTGTTTTTAAACAAAATGGTAAAATAATCATAAAACTTTTTTTTGACAAAATCTAAATGCTCGAATACTAAGTTTATCAGAATTATTGAAAAAAGAAACCAGCTACAAAAAATGTTGGACTGTACTGATCTGTAAGCGAATTTGAAAACAAGACAAAAAATTATGAGAATGATGTTCTGAAATTTAAAAAGGTTTTTGATTCTAATTTGAATAAGTTCAGGTATAAGACCCTCATAAATAAAATGAAAGCACAAAATCAGATTACCTGGGAAAAAAATTCTTGAAGCATCCCCCCCCCTCCCTTCAACACATTAAAAAGAATGTCGCTAATGCATACTTGGCTTTTTTGATAATACGGACTCGATTTTGGAAAAGAAAAAAATAAATAAGATCGTACAGAAATAATCACATCATCCAATATTTTTTTTTTCGGCTTGAAAGAAGGTAAGACACCCTGTTACAGTTGATTATTAATCAGATTTCATTATCTCCATAGCAAATTTAATGGGAATACGAATATATATTTTTTTCTTCTGATTATGTGTTGATGTAATATCTACGATATATGGATTTGATGTTTCAGATTTTATAGAAATGTTAAAATAAAAAAACTGACTGATCAGCTAACTGATACTGAAGAATTTAATTGAAACAAATATTGCCAAAATTCGTTGAGAATTTCTAAAATTGTCATACCTTCTGAATTCTGCAATGGGATTCTGCTTAGGATTGTAGAACACAGTTAAAGAAGATAATTCAGTTTACGCATTTGCATGATAACACTTTTGAAAAGATAATTTGTCAAAATAATTTTTGAGCTCTAACATAAGTGTGGAGATATATTTTAAATTTTTTTAACTCTTCTACTGAGCTTCACAGATAAAAAAAGAGTTAATTTCATTCTTTTCGATAAATAAATGAAAACAATCCACTTTTTCGTTCATCGTATCATATTACCGCAAGAAGCGGCTACATTTAGGTGACTTACCTTTTATGATCGTTATACATAAATATCAAAAAACTAACTTCATTAAATTAAATTTCTGAAAGATAAAATTATTTTCTAAGCTTAATAGGAAAATTCGGAAATGCTGTTTGTAATAAAGAGCAATTTATTTAAAATATCAGAACTAGACCTTCAAATGAAAAATGGATATATTGATTTTTGATTGAAATTTTGCATGAACATTCTACGAATCGAAATCCGAAATTTTTTTCCTCAGGCATTTGAAAGCATGTTTATTATCCATACCTATTTGCAAAACTGGTTTTATTTGATTAAATCTGAAACAGATCATCCGATCAAATGTAGGAAAGAATTTTCATAAATGTTTTCTATTCTTATAAAACAATAATAAATTATTCGATTGTAAATTACGTATGATGGAAATAGAACGGCAGAAACATTGTTCATTGAAGGAAAATTTTAAAAATTTTGCGCAAAAATTTTTTCGAACTTTCCTTGATGTGTCACTGTTTCTAAGATTTACTTCGTTTGTTTTTTAGAATTGACACCTCATATTTTGACAGTACAATCAATACTTCATGCCATAAAAGCCAAAAACACTATAATCTAAACCGTCTATCACGTAAAAGAAGTCAATTTATCTTATTACCCCGCTGTTTAATTGCTGAAGACTTTACTCTTGTGTAGGGGCATTTGTATCGCCATTTTATGCTCTATTTAATTTCGTTTAGCTTTTTATTTAATTATATTGACTTCCCAATTTGAAGTAACATGTTTTAAATTCGTAGTATTGAAAGTTATCAGAAAATCGCGTCTGTCAGTTTCGGACGATTTTATTCTCCAGATGGGATTGGATAAGAAGAATACTTTTTCAGGTTTCTTTGTCAGTTGGTTTTTCTTTTTAGCTATTTTATCCCAATATTGATATTCATTTACTTACTGTTTCATTCAATACTTACTGTACTGTTTCATATTACTTACTTTTTCATTCAATAACTGTTTTGTTTTGATTCAAAACTTGTGTAATATTTTTATATATTGTTTAGTAAAAATAAAATATCGCCTTCACCTTACTGTTTTATTTACTTCATCATCCTATTTTGGGGAAATCAATGCAGAGTGGCGCATGCTCAATAGCTAGTTTTCCGCATCTCAAGTTTAGTTTAATTATATTAACGTCCAGTTTTAAAGCAACACTTGGGCTATTTAGGGATAGACCTCGTAATTTTGGACCTCGATCAAATGACGAGGACGACATCTGAGCTGGCACCCACTTCTCCAAACTACCACACCACACCAGTGGATCTTCATCTCAAAATAGACAGATTTAGCCGAAGCAATTACCCAGATCTTTATTGAAGTTTAATTCTTTTGAAATCGTAGCCATCTCTTTTACTTCTGTAAGATTTAAGTATATTCGCAGTCGTTAATTTATCAATGGAAGATACAAATTTAACACAAATCTTCCCTTCGTAATTAACACTTTCAATGCTACCGACGAGATATGTTGTATTTCAGATGCTTCCAATTACAGGTTTCTGTGGGCTAAAATTTGTTTCTTATGCCAGTTTAGATAGGTTGGACTTTCTAATACATATCTGAAGAATACCTTTACTTTTTTCATTTATTTTTTTGTATAAAAAATGTCAACAGCCGGAAGAAATGATATTTGTCTTTATTTCGTCGGTAGCGTTGAAAGTGTTAAAACGATGAATTAAAGATATCGTTTTAAAATCTTTACACATAAAAGAAAGTATATTTTTAAATATAAAAGAAGTCATTAAAGCACAGATGAATGGTCAGTGAAAATCGCATAAGGATGAAAAAAGAAAAATATCTGTATATATAATAAAGAAATATGTATGTAATAAAATCAGTTTATACACTTTATTAAAATTAATTATTTTCTAATCACTTGAATTGAAAATTAAAGAATCCATAGAATGCTTGTGGTATTAGTGGATTATATGTGAATTTTGTATCGAATTATAGCATCTTTAATAATTTAATTTCAGCCTTAAAATAACTAAATTGAAATTATAATTATTTGCCTATTAGATTCAGATTTAAATTACGATTATCTCAAAATTTCTTTTTATTGAACTAATGTCGACAACTTTTTTCTTCTTTCACCTAAAATATTCAATCTTATATCCACGGCGATGTGAAACAATGTGGGTAAGATGAAGATCTCTATAAAAATCTACTTAAACCCTGGAAACCTTCAAGTAATATACATAACCCAACTCTTTAAAGATTGAAATAGGTTTGCTAGTAACATTTCAATCTTCAAACGTATTTTGTGTGTGTGTGTCTGAAGAACAGAACCATGCATTTCCAAAGATATTTTTGTTACTGTCTGCAGCTCATCTATCAGTTGGTACTGATCTTAATGAGTTACGCTTACCTATAGTTATCAGGATTTTACTGTTGAGTGATTGTCATGGTTGAGAACTTGATCGATTTCTCACCTTCAGAGGAAAATACCGAAATGATTCACTGAATGCTTTTTACACTTCCTACAACAAAATTTGACTCCTGTTGAGTCCAGTGAAGTGTTGTTGACACCATAAGCTGTCAAGTGGCGTATGCAATCCGTTAGTTACTTACACCCTCATTGATTTCAGTCGGCCGTCGTTCTCGTGGCGCATTCCGTTTCGTTTCATAAAACTAGTTATATTTAATATGATATTTTTAAAAAAATTACTAAAAATATTTTTTAGTAATATTATTAGTTTTTTAGGGGACCTTGACATTTCTTTAAAAACAATTTTTTTTAATATTATTAATTTAATAATGAAAAAGGGATCTATAAAAAGAGATAAACGGATAGTTAAAAGTTATTATTCATAATTACGATATTATTTATTTTTTTATTAGTTTAAGCAGTCTTTGTCGAATAATTTGAATCTTTTAAATTTCAGCGATTTTAAAACGAACATAATTGCCTAAAAATTTAAATGCAACGTTATTTTGTAATTGAAATCAAAATAATTTAAACTTTCTTTTATATCCAGAACAATTACAATTACTTTTCAATTTTTTTAAAACTTCATTTTGATAATCCGCGATGTCTTGCCACAAGTCTCTGACTACTGAAAAATTTAAGTAGTCATTTCTTCCAGGTCTTGCACAGAAAAATGAGTGCGTTTATAACAAAAAAATTACTGCTTTTTTGGATATTCCGTTGAGAAAAAGGCACGAGAAGCTATAGCAATTCTCTGCAAGAATTTAATCCCTTTCTCTCTTTCTTTTATACAGATTCCGGGGGGGGGGGGTATTATCTTACGTGCAAGGGTACTTAAATCGAGCAAACTGGTCAGTCCACCACTGGTGTAATTCGACGGTACCTTCGGATTATAACATTTATGAATAAGGGATTTCGAAGTGAAACTAAGAGATTTACGGATAAGGAATGAAATTCAGCTAGGGAATGCCAAGATTAGGACAGTAGACTAGGAAAAAACCTTCCCATTTCAATGCCAGTGAATGTGAAAAAAGAAAAATCTGTGACATACGGATAAAACAAATCTACCCAAAGCCAACTTTTGAAAAGGTGCTTTAAATCATTATTATTACTGTGTAACTTGTCTAATTTGAACGTTTTTAATTGTAATTTGCGAATAATTTGATTTTTTTTTCTATGGCTCCTTGAATTTCTTTTTAATATAATGCTAAGGTAAGACGAATTTCTTTTTTTTTAGTTTAAAGTCAAAACTACAAATTTTAATTTTTAAATATATTTCTGAATGGTTTCATTAGTTAAATACGGCCGTACATAATGTCCACAACGATCATGAAAAAATAATTTTTAAAGTCAAATTCGCTTGTGCATTTGACTGCTACTTAGTGTATTCTATTTAAAAAATCTTAATAATTTTTTTAAATACTGAAATTAAGTTCATTATAATTATTATTATAAAATTATTTAAAAATTTTTATCGATAAATATTATTTTATTGTTTTTTTAAATTTCGTAGTTTCTTTATTCATTATGTAATGTTTATTAAAACTGAAATATTATGAGCGAATAGTTTCACATTAGTCAAATTCCGTTCTTTTCATTTTTTTTTCTTTTGCATTGCTTTATTAGCATTATTTGCTTACAAAAACAAGATTTTTTTAATAGATCTAAGTTAATTCTATGAATATATACCAATATTAACTACCATTGGATGTTGCCGATAAAATAAAGAAATAAAAAAAAAAATATTTCAAATCTTCGGATGAAAAAAAAAAGAGAAAGAGATTTTTTTTCTTTTTCTTTTTTTTCGTTTAAATGTTATAGACATAGCATAGACATGAATGGAAACTCAATTTGAATTGAATTTAGATATAAATTTTTTAATATCAAAATTATTAATTTTTGCTCTTTATAGCAATTATGATAGTCTGAAATGGTATGATTTAAGTCCTTTTATTGAGTCATTTAAATAATAATAAAATTTTTTATCGAAATCTGGAAATTATTTATTTTATATGCCATGCATTTGACAAATATTGCTTAGTTCTCATTCTAATAAATTTGTAATGGAATTCTGGATGCCTTGCTTTGTAAAGCAATTTTCACTCATTTTTTGGATGTGCAAGTTTTAAAATTTTACACATGTTTGTATTCTGTACTACATTAATTAATTTTTTTTCAGAATTAATCTATTTAATTTACATGAATTTTAATTCCATGTGAGTGGTGATACAATCTGGTAAAAAGTTTGAGAAAAAAATTCATTTTAAAATTCCGTAATGTATATTATAATAATTATTGACTAAAATACAAATAATAAAAAAATATTTCTTCTATTTTTTAGTTCACTAATTAACGTGATTTTTAAAAAGTATTTTTATTAAATTTATTTTATATTCAGAATGAAAGTTGGCTGGGAACTAGACATTATCGAAAATGTATATTATATTATTTCCAACTGGGCCTCGCACCTCCTAAAACAGGGCTGCGATTTTGCAATTTTTGAAAATCAAAGAAAGTCTAAAATTGCAAGAACAATAAGTATTCATACTAAAATTAATACACTTATATTGACAAACTATTGCTATGATCTCTAGTCAATGTTTTAATGGTTATATATACCAAAGTTTATACTATTCTGATCATTTTTTTATTAATCGAGTGCTTGAAAAAAAGATCACATTTAAGACAAAATATTTTCACAAATATTTAAAAAAAAACATTTAAATCATAAAATGTTTTGTATTCTTTTTTAGTTTCAACCTAAATTCCATTCAAAAATCATTCTTTAAACAGCATTATTTTTAAAAAAATGGATACCTGAAACAAAAAAAATAATTCAAATATGACAATCATTTTTATGTGTGTGTAATACTTATATTAAGTTCCCTAATAAGAATTTCAGCAATAAATTATTGTTTATTTTTTAAAATGAGATCTATTGAAGAAATCTGATATTGTTTTCTAGATGAAGAGAGTTTCATATTTGGAAAACTGATGCGTTTTGAAAAATAAATAATGAATAATTTTAAAATGACATTAAAAATAATGCTTTTGAATTAATTTTCTTTTAAATGTCAAGCCTTTTTTTATATGAATCAACATTTAAATTGCGAAAGGCTTAAGAAGATAATATTTAAATTGAAATTCCATCCATATAATTTCTCCTCCCTTCTGCGAAATACGTTAAATTTGAAACGGCGCATCGACGATAAAATGTCGACCGACAGAAATCAACTTGTGTTCAAGGAACGCAGCGACGACAAAATATCGATCGACCGAATCTGTATGTATGCAAGTAGCCATACTGAGTCGTTCTACTCAGAATGAAATCGTTTGCATGGCGAATTCATAAGCTGAACTCATAAGGTAAAGGAAATCTTGAGTGATTATGTTTTACCTTCATTTTATTCACTGAAAAATACTTTTTAATAATTTAAGGATCTATTTATGTTTATTTACTCGCACAAAATAAAATATATCCTATCAGTTTATCTCTGATTTTACTGTAACGTGCAGTAAAAAGACTAATTATCAGTGATTTTAGCTCAAAAACGTGTCCTATCAGAATGAGAGAAATAGGAATTTATTCACGTATTACCATAGGAAATTTGATTCGTATGATGAGATGTGTTTCAAGAACATACCTGTTGGTAGGGAAAACGTTTTTCTTTTGATAATCCGATACAAGATGTTTAAAAACCTTAAAGGTTGCTCAGTTTATTGAAATAAAATATTCTTTTGGACTGGCTTATACCTTTTAGTAGTGCACTAAAGGTGTGTGATTATGCTTGGGCTTAATTTTTCCATAAAATATATTGAAAAAATTTTATGAAACAAATATATATTAACTAAAAGCAAAAGAGTTTTGAAAATAAGAAATATATTTTTAAAAGAAAATGTATGAAGCGAAAATCTAATTTAAAATGATTTGCTTAGAATTTTCCATTTAAGAAATATATTAACAAGTTCTTGAACTAAGTGATAATATATATATATATATATATATATATATATATATATATATATATATATTCAATCTCTCTATATATATGATTGATAAATAAAGTAAAATTTTCATTTTACGAATTAAAACAACTGTAAAATGTTTCAAATGGATAGATTGCCTATTTTGCGCTTAAGGAACTGCAAAACATATTAAGAAATTATAATACTTAATTTGAACAAAAAAATATGCATTAGATTTTAATTTGTATTTTTATGCGGGCATTTTCCCAAAATTTAGAATTAAAAAAATAGCATTAAATCATAAATTACCCAAACATAAATATGAAAGCAATTTCCCAAAGAATGACGGTGGAAACAAAATTCAAACAATTTTATAACAAAAACTATTTAGAAATCAAGAAATCGAATGATTTTTTTTATGTCAACTACCTGAAATGCATTTAAAAAAAATCTGGGATCGAAAGAAGTAGAGTAATTTCGGTGTTGAGGTTTTGCTTTGTTTCTGGGATATTGTTTATAATTGATGAACAAATATAAAGGAATATGGAAATCGGTAGAGGAAAAATTCATTTAATCTCATAAAAAAAAATCTTGTCATCGAAGGCCTTGTGAATAATCGTCAGAAAATTTTTATGTTTATGAGTATAAATTTATTAATTTTGCTACAATTATAGGTAATAAATTACGCTTAATTGAGGAATAAAGAATATTAATTCCGTGCACTTCCAGTTCTTTTTTTAATCAACAAATTTCTGCGTTTTGGGACAAATATACATTTTTAAAAGATACTTGCAACTATAGTACGGGCGATGCCCTTTGAAATATTTTATAGAAGATAAATAGATTTTCGTTCCATGGTAGTTTAACAAGTTTTGGACAGTTTAATCCTACATTATACTCTTAATATATATTACAAAGATCTCTTTTCGCTTCCAGTTTATAAATTCAAGAATTATAGAAATTTAATCTCGTATGGTACCTTCGCTTAGAAAAACATAAAACTATAAACCGGATAAATCTTTTCTCTAGAAACTTGTATATTTAAACATATTGCGCGTCTTTATACTCTCCTTTTCATTCACTCCCTCCCCACAAGATTTTAAAGAGAAACTTGAAATGATTTCCATTCATTTTTGTTGCATTAATTTATTTTTACTTTTAACTTGAATTGATTCTTACCTTATTGGTTTTATATATTTTTACTTTTATCTTAATTGATTTATTTTAACAGCAGTTTTTATATGTTTTTCATTCAGTAGGAAAATGCTTTTCAGAAATGAGCTTTCTTTGTTTCTCCGATACATCATTATTATCTAACCATGTCATTTAAAACTTAACTGTCCTATATAGTAATACTTAATCATTTTATACAATTTTTTAAATGATAATTTTTATTAGTAAACTTCATGAATCATATTAGATTTCTTTTGTTTGAAACAAATGCCTTTTATAAAATATATCCGAGCCTTGAAAGTTCTTCGAAAATTGCACCACCTTAAACAGAAAGACTATTTACATACTTAAACAAATGAGCTGTCACGCGACATAATAGAGAAGGAACTTTTTACTTCTCTAGAGCAACTTTGAAACAGGTCATTACACAGTTCCGCATAAAAGAGTATGTAAATAAAAATTTTAAATCCCAAATCAACCAGCGGTGAAGGAAAATTGAAAGGAAATGAATGCAATAAAAAAATCATGAAGCTTACCATTAACTGCAGCATATTCTGCTTAGTTTTATTCAACTGTTAACTGATTCAACATAGCCGAACTGTTTTAATATTTAAATAAGTTAGCAAACTTGCCTTAGGGATGATATATTATATATATTTTGTAATCATTTTTAGGAAATCAATCCTGAACAGATGTTCGAATCTGTGAGTTTAATAACATAAATTAAAAGGAAAATAATCTATTAATTATAACACGAATTTTCTGTGTGCAAGATCAGAAAAAAATACTTTCTAATATGTGATGGAAATTCTTCATTCTAAAGGTTTTTAAAAATTTAAAACATTTGCACCTCATGGACTATTTATATAATTCGATTTACTAGTATTCACTTCCCTCATGTTTCTGTCTTTGTAATTATTTCTAGTCTTAAGACCTACGTCTTATTTATGACTAAATTCCCATTACAGTATTACAAGAATTCTAAGCTTTAGGAACATATATATTTTTAAAATTCAACTTGTGCAATGCGAGCATGCTTACACCTCAAATTTACTACTAGATTACAGATTTTAAGAATACCTTTCTTTAGTTAAGATACCTAGGGCAGTGGGAAGTATGCTTCCCACCAAATTTATCAATCTTTGTATGAAATTATGTAGGTTGACATATGTTCTGACAAAATTTTTTAGGAAGTCAGAAACTTCGGTGCTTCAGTTCTTTATCTCAGACAAAATGCGTCTTGATTAGTTAATTATTAATTAACCAAACTAAATTTATCTAATAAGCTAAATGAATCCTTTTTCTTATTCTAATTTCAAGCCTAAAAATATTTTAACATATGATTAGAAAAAAATGGCCCTTTAAAGGGTTAAAGAAGTCACTGAATAGAAAGACGGAAGGCTATTTGATGTCTTTTTGCAACATTTAATTATAGTGCAATAATTTTATGATTACCTTTATGGATTGTATTAATATGTAGCATTCAGATGAACTATTTTTCAATATCATTAGAAGAATTTAAAAGGGCATATTAATTCCTTCTGTTCTCATTGCTAATTCAATATGAAGTGAAATGAATATGCAAGCATTTTTTCATAGTGGCTAGATGTCTGCCACAACCAAGCTCCCAGATAATCTACAATACAACAAAAAAAGACAATTCAACACAAAAATACTATTGGAATATATTTTTTTTATTTACAGAACAAAATTTACACTACAAATTTCTGCATTTAGGAAACTTTCATTTGCAAAAGAAAATTCTTTATTACGAATGAAGTTTCTGTAACATTTTGGGATTAACAAAGCAGATTGTCAGTTAACTGTACATTACAAGTCATTGAAGTTGTATATCTGTCATCCATTCAGATAATTAGAATAAAACTAACCATCATGTTTAGAATCTTTCCAATTGTATGTTCCTTCCTCAAAGAGATGAATTTTTCATACTTTTATAATTTTCAAAATCGTTGAAAACATTTAACCATGTCTTTAAGGTTGCATAAGACTACATATGAAAATTCAACATTATTGCAAACATTTTACATGTCGCTAACTTTGGTGCCTTTTTGAAATTCCGACTAAAATAGGAATTCCAACCATATGAGAAGACAAATTTGGCTATTTTAGAAAGTTCGATATCTTTACCTTAATTTTGAAGTAGCCAAACATAGCATTCCACACAAAATCATTACTATTAGTAAACAAATTTATAAGTAATTTACATTTTCTTACATTCTTGCAATTCAAAATATGAACTAAGTATGCATACAAAAATATGAACTAAGTATGTAGTTACAGGTTTTCTAAATAATGCAGAACATTACAAGCATGAAAGGTATAGCTTAATTAGGATTTGAGCCCCAGATTGATTTTATTTCAGATTCTGTCATTTAACAAATATTTTACTGATGAGAAATTAACATTTGTTTATTGTTGACAAGGAAATAATATTTGTATTCACAGATTTCCAAAATTCAAATCAATGAATCTTGCAAAAAAAATAGTTAATTCAGATATGAAATATGTCAAGGTAATTTCATTTGCTAATTCCTCCTCTTAAATTGCATAATTTCTTTGAGTTCAGTCATACATAAGTTCAATCATACATAAATTTTGATTTTCTCACCAAAAATAATAAACAAAACTAAGGTTTTTTTTAATGCTTATGCGTAAACTCTTAACTCGAGGAATTAGTGAAATAACTGGCAACAAACTGTTCACATCAACATGGAAATTAATACATGAATTAGAAAGGGAAAAGAGGCACTGATTCACATACATCCTCCAGAAGAAAAATCTTGCACATTTTAAAATGGACTGCCATGCCGACTTTAAAATAAGATTTATCTATTGAAAATTAAAAACTTATCATTGGAATAAATAACTTTATAACAATCATGATAAATACACTTAAAACTATACGATGTTCTTTGTTTAAAACACGATAAACCAAATGAATTTCATTCCTGTTTAATGATTGATATATTACTTATAATTTTAACCAATAAAAATCTTACCAAAAACATTTTTTACTTGCTATCCATAATGTATCATAAAAGTAGAACAAGTCTATTTCCTTAAACAATGTAATCAAACATGCACTTTCAAAGAATAAGGTGTTCCCAAATTGTATAACAACTTGAATGCAATTGTATCTTGTCAAAGTTTACAAATTAAAACTTCGGCTTCAGAAGAGGTTGATAATAAAATGTCATAACAATATTTTGTATAAGACCCCTATAGCAAAAAAACTGTTCGAGTAAAATGTTTCTCACTGCCATCATTAAGCACACAAAGCCTCACTTTTTACCTGCAAAATTTGCCTATATTAAAAGACAATTTCATCAACTTAAGACTTTTTCAGATTCGAGCTTGAGTCTTTATGGATTTTAGGGATAATATTATATATTGCAATAGGTTAAGAGAGTAGAATCAGAAAATGCATTCATTAACTTGTATTAAATTTAAAAAGGGTTTAAATTATATTTTAATTAAAGTGTTTGCTAAACATATTCTAAAGCTTTTTCCACTTATCTGGGACACTTTATTTGAATTGTACACACTTTCTCCTCCCCTTCTCAGCAGTTAGCAACTATTATATTAAATTAAATATTGATTTCACATTCAGTAGATTTAAGCTTTATTTAAGATTCTCACCAGTACTCTATTTTTGAATAACCACCAATTCTCATAACAATTATCTTAAAATGTTAGGAGATTTCAACATTTTACCTACAAAAATGCCACTTTTAATAGCAAAAATATATTAGATAACATTAAATCAGCCTTAGATTCAATACAATTTACGATATTCCTACTTTTCAGTCTTCTGTAACATTTGCTCTTCCTTTTTCAATAAAAAGCAAATATACTAGAAGAGAAATACACAAAACCTATATTGAGTACAATACGATTTCCTAAATTCATTTTACAGTTATAATTTAATATTTTCATAATTTAAACCACGAGTATAAGAATTGAGAAAGACTGCCCAATTTTCTATAATATGCATAAAATAGAATATATAATGAAAATTATCTAATTTTAATTTAATGAAACAAAACAAAACTTTTTCCCATGAATAAACTTTCACCCCCATAAAACTAAAAATACTCTATTAAAGCAAACATTATCAGCTTTAGCATAACTTTATTAAGTTACTGTTAATAATAATTTAATTAAAGTAACCTAAAAAGCAGTAAATATTTCAATTGAATGTAATATAATAAAATGAAGTTAGCATTCTAGTTATTTAGTAGTGCACTAAAATTCTGAATGATGGCATAAGTGAAAATTAATATAAATGCAATTTGAAAGAACTAATATTGGAATTAAGTTTCAATAAATTACCTTTACTTATAAATTAAAGTGACTGTCAACTTGATATCTTATTCAACAGCAGTTTCTTATTCAAGCAAATAAATCCAATAATGAAAACATGCACTTCAGCTAAATTACAAAGGTTGATAGTTGAACAAAAAAAAAAAATATATAACAAGTTTTATCAGATTCAACATTTAATCATCAAATGAAACTTATTGAATTAATAAAAGTATTTCAGAGTTTATAATTTATAAATACAGAACAAAACTTCCTTTATTATTACGATATCTTGAAACATAATGCCAACTCAGAACCGAGATTCCCTGTTTGTCTTCCAAAACCCTTCCACGTAACCTGGAAACAATAGTTAAGTGTTGAATTTAAGCTCCAATGATTAAGCCCTAGTGATACTATGTTTAATTTGAAAAAAACATAGTTTCCCAAGAGCTTGAGCACTGGATCTCATCTATTCTTTCACTTTCCTTATCAGTCCTAAAAAGAAAAATTCAACAAGTTAGAAATATATTATAAAAATAATACATTTAGTAGCTAATCTGATTCATTCTAAACTATATCTGCATCAATGATTTATATTAATTAAAAAATTATCCTTAGTTTATGGTGTAATTATCAGAATAAAATTAAACAGTTTGATTCAAAATTTACTAAATAAAATTAAAAGGAAACCTATATATCATGTAATGAACCCTCAGGTAGTCAAATCAAAATCATTCAACTAGCCCTACAGAATTGCCATCTTATTTATGAGCCAGCAAAATAATTGATATAAAACCATTATATAGAGTACTCAAACAATTTATTAATAAGGCATCTTATCCATACATTCATCAAAG
Organism: Argiope aurantia; assembly: GCA_026543865.1. NCBI lineage: Eukaryota > Metazoa > Arthropoda > Arachnida > Araneae > Araneidae > Argiope > Argiope aurantia. The sequence continues at coordinate 556,037 of JAPMOR010004942.1, forward strand.
TGAATGATTAACATTTTTTTTATAAAGTCACTTATTTTAGATTCCCTTTTCAATAACTACTTTTCTTTTGCTCAGAAGAAATGTGCTTTGTTTAAAGATTTAATTTGCAATTAATGAAAAGCTTTTAAACTAAAATCTACACTATTAAGATTATCAATCACATAAATAAGTTCAGAATTTTTAAAATGAGATACCAATAAGAATTAATGCATAAATTATCTAGTTTCAACATTATCTAACAAAAAGATTTATTTTTACCCTATTTTAAGTATAGCTTTAAGAAAATTGTCAAAATTTGAAAATTATATTAAAATTTTCAACACTGGTCAGGATCATATATATTACTAGATGTTACATTTCTTTATTAATAATCTGGAAATTTTCAAAACTGAATGTAGAAAATATATACATATGCAATTTAGAATGTAATTTACTAATTTATCTTTTCCCTTTCAGTTTTGGGCATTGGTGTACCCGTATTCAGCTTCACAACCAAACAACTGGTCCTCATCTATATTAAAATAATATCACTTGTTATGATTATTACTGCATATATACTCAATACAGGATACATAGATATCACTATCAATGGAATAAATGATGGACAGATTTCTCAGTTAACAGGATCACTATATCATTTAATATTGCTAGTTTTGACAACTGTGTTCTCTCTCACACTAACAGGAAACATGATTCCACAACTAGCTACTTGGATACTATTCTTTATGCCAAGATTATCCTTCCTGCTGCCTCTACCACCATCAGTAATAAAGCTAACGCCTCTTCTATCAGTTTCTGGTTGTCTAATATTACTGGCATATAGTATGTGGATGCATGGTTTTAATGTATGCGAGACAGTCTACAACAGTTTGATGTGGTGCCACAGCATTGTAGAAAGCTATGATATTTTTTCAATATTTGAAATCCATTGGGTTAACTTGCACATTCCAGAAGTTTTAAGATCATACTGGGCTGTTAAAAATGCCTATGATATAATGCAAGCAATGAATGCGAGTACAGAGCCACTGACAGTATACGATATAACAAAAATAGCTTTAATTAGTTCAACAGAAAATCTTGTATCATTATTTGGCTTTATAAGTCTAATATCTTTTACAGTCCATACTTTTTCTTATATGGTACATGTTTTTTTGGAACTTAAAGAGCCTTTCGATAAAGAAATTGGACAAATGCTAGCATCACTGTTATTCGTCTTTTGTCTTCAGGAACATATAACAAATTCTGATGCAGAAACTAGATACCAACATGTCTGTCACCACCTTCTCCTTTTACTGTTAGCATTACTGCACTTCTTGTATTACCAGATAAAAGATGAATTACTTTCAATAGGTACATCAAATACCCCTTCAACTGAAAGGCATATCAAGACATTACTAATTGCTTCATTACCAATTATATTATCAAGTATGATTATGCAATATGAATTCAGTATTGATAACTCTACAACTTGGTTAATATGTAGCTCTGCCCTTAATGCAGAAATTGTGTTAAAATCAGTCGTCACAATTGCTATCTACACACTTCTAATGATAGATGCATATAAATGTGGACTGTGGGAAAATCTTGACGACTACATATACAACTTAAAATTTGGTTTAAATATTGTTGAATTTTTACTTGGAATTTGTCTGGTACTTACACACACATACATATTGTTTTTTGAATCAATTTCACTTGCAAGAATTATATTAATAAATATACACTTATACTTCAATATATGGGTACCATTTTCAAAAGGAAAGGATGTATTCTACCAACACCATACAGCATTGAACAAAGTAAGAGATCTACCAATAGCCACTCAAGAACAACTCAGACAAAAGAAAGATGTCTGTGCAATTTGCTATCAACCCTTGAATTCAGCTCGGATAACAAGTTGCAATCACTTTTTTCATGGGGTTTGTCTACGGAAATGGTTAAACGTACAGTCAACCTGCCCATTATGCTTTAACGGGATAGAACCTACAGATGAAGAATTATTTTGGCACACTTTCAATGAAGCAATTATGATATAATGGAATGATAAGTTTAATGACAGCATCCCACTGGAATAGACAGTGTTCAAAACAAGTATAAAACTGTGATATCTACTTTTACAAAATCTCAAGATACAAGTACTTAGCATAAGAGTACCTCCCAAGTTGTTTGTTCATATATTTTTGTATTTATGCCATATTATGTGTTTGTATTTTACATTTTTGCAGTATCTACTTATTTAAAAAAGTTCATATAAAATTCACATAAGCAATGTAACCAGAATGTTATTTTGACTAGTTAAAAGAGAATGGCACTTATGATTGTTCAAAACCTTTTTTAAATAAAAGTTATAAATAAAGTATCAATATTGAATTTAGTCTACTCATAAAAATGTTTAACTATTCCTTTTAAGTACAAAAAACGTCCTATAAAAAATACATATTATTACCAAAAAGAATAATATCAATCTAGGGTAATTTTTCAAGTTTTCTAATTTCAAACAGTTTGACTAGATAATTCAATCCACATTTTCATATTAGAATCATTTCAGAAAACATGCATGCCCACAAGAATTTCTATAAATTTTAACCTCTACTTACAGAATCTCACCAAAAATTGTACAATTAAGAGAATAATATACATTAAGGGCTATAAGTATTAAAAGAAAAAAAAATCTATGCAAAGGATTAAGAGAACACAAATTCTTCACTTGAAAGCATAAATAATTGCTATCTACCAAGTCAAAATACGAGAATATATCATTCAAATAGCTAAATAATTAACTTAATTATTTTTCAATTCTTTGAAATTAAAATTTAGAACTTCTTAATTGAAATTCTTATAAAAGCAAAAGACTTCATGTTTTTACATTTAATATTACTGCAAAAAAAAAAAAAAAAAACAGCAAGACAGATTTCAAACATTTAACAATATTCAAAATATTAAGGCAATCAAATAAGAAACAATTACCTTGCTCAATTTTTCTCTGAATTAATATTTTTTGAAACAGGTAAAATGAATATCAGCAAACAGAACATATTTCTACCAAAATACATTAAATTAAGAAAATTCACTCTGACCTTATTGTTGATTATTTGAATTAAGACTCGTTTCTAAATATTATAAACATAGTCCAATTTAAACAGAAACTTAAGTTTATTTCTATTAAACTATATGCTTGAATGACAATTTTCACTATACCATACCATATATTTAATTTCTCTAAATCTTAGTTTTCTTTATTGCAAGGTGAAAATGCACAAAATTTTATCATTTTAAAACTTTGAACGAGAGGATCAAACCATATGTATGCATTTAAACTATTCTCACCTTTTCATAACATATACAATCAAATCCAGCACTTGAAAGGTTGCTATGCAGATTCAGACTTCAATGATTAAGCCCAGGAGAAAAAATGCTGTGGAAATAAACAACATAATTTCTCATGAGCTTTGTCATTGAACCCTATTTCTTTCCAGAATATCATTCTTCATCACAAACATACCTTAAAAATACGAAATAAACAATTCTTTATATTAAATAAGCTGGTTACTTAAGGATTTTTAAAAAAGGAAAGGAATTAAAATCAGGCTAGTGGATATAAAATATTATCAAACAGAACAATTAGAAACAAATACACTTATGTAGTCCTTTAGGAAATTTCATCTTATTTTTTTCCTACGACTCTCCAACTGCAGCTTCCATTTTGTATTTCAGAGGCTTGATAGGCTTCAATGTATAAGCTCTCGAGATAAAATGTTAGTTAAATCAACAACATTGTTTCCCAAGAGCTTTGACATTAAACCTCAGAACTGTTCACTTGCTGGAAACGTAAAACAGTCGATTTTCCTTACTTATCCTTTGTACCCTATATTTTATTAAATTGCAATACCTATTCTTATAAACATGACTAAGAAATTAGATGTTAATAAGGTAATTAAAGGTTAATAAAATAAATTATGCTTAGCTAAAAAATATTAGCAATATATTTTTCATTAGCCTCAGCAAAATCTAGTGTTTTTCACATAGTTAAATTAAAGACTACAGTACTACAGGTAATAAGAAATCAGCCAATGACTGAAAATTACTTTAAATATCTTAATTACCAACCTATAAATAAAAAAACATCAATGTTTAAAAAAAATCGTGTAATATTTTTTTTCTATTTACTCTATTGAATTCCAGAAAAAATGCTACTCTAATATAAAGCAGAATAGCATCATTATTTGCAATTAAATAAAAAATATTTACAATTAAATCAACTTTTACAATAAAAAGTTTACATAAATACAGAAGTTCAATGCAAGCTTTATCATTGATGCATCATACTTAAATTAATGCCATCCCTTAAGAACTTACCACAAATCTCAAATTATGAGAATAGAAGCATGCTTATGCCATTTTCTGTTTTAGACCTAGCGTCGTTAAATATCAGCTAGAAGTTAAACTAATGTTATAGAATAAACAAATTTTCTTTGTAAAATTTTAAAAAGTAAACTTATTTTAATATTATAATTTTATCTTACGCCATTAATTCTTCTACAATAAATCAAGTTCGCTTGAAAGCATGATACACCGATCCGCCATACTGAGCAATAATACAACTGCGAAATTGTACAAGCGCATCTTAACGCGCATATCGAAAAAAGAAGCTTCACTGAAAATGGAGGCCTGAAGATTCTCCATTGTCTAAGGAAATGAGGCGGAATTCATTTTAATGGTTAAACAAAACTAAAGGATTAAGAAAGATTGATAACTAAAATGCACGATCCATTTTGAAAGGTTAAATGAAATTCGCCAAAATTATGGAATAAACATAGCACAATAGCAATTCTAACGATAAATTTGCATAAAAGCATTTTTGAATAAAACTAAATTTATCTCACGCTAACATGCTAATTCAAGACGTTTCGGCATCTTTTGAATAAACGCGGGAAAAACGTAAGAGTCAACAAATCCCACCAGTGAATAGCCATCTCATTCGAAAAAGGCGCCATATGGTTATCTCGATGTTTTGTTGAATTCATCTATAAAGAAAACAATCTAACGGATACAATAGAATTAATAAAGAATGGTAACAAAATAATGTTAAATTAATAATGCTAAAGACAAAATTTCAGCAAAAAGTGACACTTTGTTCGATTTTTCTCCGAAACAATGATGCTTCACTGACAGAACAAAGAAGATTTTATAAATCATAATATACGGCATTTCCAAATGTTTTCGTAACAATTTTGAATGAAAATCGATTCAAAAACAGGAATAAATGAACCATTAAAAATTGAATCAATAAGCAATTTTACTTACTAAACGTAATTCCGAATACTAAATGAAGCAAACACATTTGCTTTGTAAAGATTTCTCCAAAAAATGAGAAAATTACAGACAGCTATTAAGAGAAACAAAATGGAGAACGCTACTTTAGTTAAAATTAATTACTTTAAAAATCATTCCAATAAAAACAATCAATACTGGGAAAAGTATTCCAAGAATGGAAACATAAATGATGTAAAATATTAAAATTTTCCTTTAATAAATATAAAAAAGAATTAAAAATATCACCGGCTCCAATTTAAAGATCATGTCAGAGATCCTGAATCACTCTTCATCCCCAAGATGAAGAATTGGAAAATGAGGGACCCTAGGTAAAATAAAATGGACGACGCTTGGATGAAGATGCCGCATACGCTAATACGCAGGATCTAACAAAGAAGCTCCGCCATAAAAGCTACAAACCACAGAAAATTCCTAACTCGACTAATTTAATATGATGCGAAATTTAAAAGCCGTAATTATGATCTCCAGAATAAAATTCAATTCAGAAAACGGTAGAGAAGTGTGTGCATCCATCCAAATTACTACCTTCAATAAAAAGCCGATAAGAATGACCGGGAAGAGAGAGAGCTTCGCTTCCTCCTGCAACGGATATACGTCAAATCTTTAATCCACACCCACGACGAATGCGATAGCGATGAAGCAAGCTACGGGGTTCTCTTCTTTATGGCTAAACGTGAGGCTCAGTCAGTAGAAAGGGAAGAGTTGTTGCTAAGGGGGAAAAGAGGAGCAAAAGACTTACTGCGTCAAAAATCACGCTGAATTTAGAGGAATATTCTGTATTCGCAAATCTATGATGAGGAACTTAAAATTATTCAATTAATATAAATTCGGGTTTTTAAAATTTGTTTAAGGACTGTTAAAAGGACTGTTGGAAATAATCTCATAATAAATAAATAAATAAAAATGCTAACTCTAATTGTACATTATTAATTAATTTTATAATAATTTATCATTGTGTACAGTTAATTTAAAGGTATAGAAATGATGAGCAATTTTAGCATTTTCACAAAGACTACATATCTAATAATACAATTTCAAAATTTTAAAATTGTAGTTTGCACGAACTGATTAATAAGATTCAGAAAATCAAGTGGGTAAAGTATTCTTTCTACTAAGCGATGTCTTTTAATTTTTTTAGGAGTTATACTGAATCAGTTGTTACATGAAATTAATATTTTATTGAATCTGAATCAAAAGACATATATTTAGAGCCAAAAATTCTTATTATAGAAATTTCTTACTTTTCGTAATGAATCGAACCAATAAATCTTTTGACAATCGAAATATTTTGCAGCCTCCAAGACTAAAAAAATTAAATACACTCTATTCACATATCAAAAATACCAAGAAAATCGGGCAACAGGAAGCTAAAGAAAATATAGGAAAATATCATAATCTGGATCGCTGTGCACAAATTAATTTGAACCTATTTCTTATTCATGCAGCTTCTCCGGATTGTATAATATATTATTCTTGTTATCAAAACGCAAAACTAACGCCTATAGAAGTACAGGTATATGTTGATTATTTTAGTAAAATCATTCCCGCCATATTGTTCTCATGACTTTCCTGCGGGAAACCTGTCCTTCCTCGAAGAGATTCCTTCCCACCGAAATTTCTGTGCTATGGCGGTCTCTATAGGAACTGGTTATGTTAGGGAAGAACCATTTCGAATGACAGGAATCCCGCTGAAGTCTGAAATTTCTTTTATTCTTAGTGCCAGTTTACAAAGGAAAGAAACTAATTGATCATTCGTCTACTCGATTTTGCAGCAGTTGCGTTTGCTTTTGCCTACACCTATTTAGTTTATTTTTTAAGACACTTTGTTAAACTCTTTTTAGTTAAAATTAATTGCGTTTCATTTTTTCTTACACCTTTTTTTTATTTAAATTCTCTTATGCTCTCTATGCTATTATGCCGTCTTAAATTTAGAACGTTAAAGTGAGGATGAACTTATGATTCAGAACAAACAGTAACTTGTGACCGTGATTCTTCTTTCCAAAAATAATTACACCATAATTAATTACAATATTTTAAAATGTTTCTTGTAAAAATATGTTTTCAGTTATAAGCAAAATCTTAACTATGATTATTATGAAATGAAGAAGCCATAGAAGCAATGATAAAATGTTAGGTGTGTAGTAAAATTTGCTGACTTTTTTCTTCAACTGAAATGTTGCATCTCATGCATATTCACAAGCATACACTTAAATTCCATATAATGACATAATTTATTTACGATATAAAAATATGTGAGATATATTAATAATGACAGTATACAAATATAATACATATTTATGGAATGCCAAATACAAATAAAAATTTATGATTGAATTTTAAATTATTTTTTGGTGGATGTATGGAGCACTGATATTTTGAGAGTTTTTTTTAACCCAAGTTTAAAATAAAATGCAAACTATCAACTATTTTCAACATTTAAAAAATACTTCTTATTGTTGAAGATTAACAGTTTAAAAAGTATAAAAATATGTTACATGCAATTCATTACTTTAAGGACAAATCAATAAATCTTTTGGTTTTCTGGATCATTTTCAAATCTATCAATGCTCATTTATGCATTAGAATCATCTAACAACTCATTTTCATTTGAATGTAATACATAGGATTCCAAGACAATAAGAGTTTTCCCTGCGAGTTTGTTAATGATCTTCAGCTTTCAAAATGTCCTTTCCCAGTGTACCTGAGTGACTAGTATAGTGCAGACGACTTTATAAAATTCATAAAATTTGTTATATGCTTTATCATGAAACTTGTTTGATGCTAAAATCTTTAATACACACTCTGTATAAATATTGAAACTTTTACAGTTATTACAAATTGAAACCATTGAATTCTCATTAGTATTTCAAATGGTACAATTTTAGTTGATTTGTTCTTAATTTCCCCAATTTTTTTAAGAATATTTTATGTATAATTTTCAATAATGTTTTTCAATATCGTAATGAAAATCAAATTGGTAAATCTAATATTGTTCTTCAGTTAAAAATACGAGTAAACAACTCTGTTTTATTTTTTTCGGTACAAAACTTTCTTTTGTTGTAATAAAATAATGTCCATTTTCATTGTTTCACTAGTTTTTATCAGTCCGCTTTTTCATTGAATTTTCAATAAATTTACTTTTTGGATAATTTAACTCTACAATTTTCATAGATTTAGTTTTTAGTCATATTATTAATTTGTATTTCCGTTTACATCAAGATAAACTTCTATGGACATTATTCATATATTTATTACCACTAGCCCTTGTCGAAAAGCTGGTTAACCAGAAATAATGATTGCTAAACTTTTCAGTTGAATATGTTATGAAGCTCCCTCTTAGGGATTTCTTCAGCAATTTTTTTAATTTGTCGTATACGAAGTATAGAGAAAGTATTGTAATCGTCAAAAAATTCGAATTGGAGATTTTAATAAATCTCCACGTTGTAGACCTTCCGGAGTTCTAAATTACATTTTTCACATTTGTGAGTCTGTGACAAAGATAACTAAAAAAACGCTTTGAGTTAGACGAATGAAAATTGGTGCATTAACTTTTCATTAAATTTGTGGATTTCTTTGAAATTTTGATCAAAATCCATTCAGTAGAAGTCTGTCTATCCGGTTGTTCAAATATAAATCAAACAGCAACTGCAAAATGAAGAGAGCAAGGTAAATAAAATTCTGTATACAGATTTATCATCTATAATGTCGACACCAATCAACTTTTGAGAGAAATACAACAAGGGTTTCACCGTCTGTACTTTCAGAAGCATGTAATCATGGTGACTCAAACACTCAATGACATTACACATATCAAATTTGGCCTATTTCAATTGGTTTGGAAAAATTTGTCAAAAACACAAATTCGATTTTCTGATACTAATAATCGCAATGTAAGTATCAGTCCCGAAAAATCTCCCCGGAATCAAACGACAGATTCAACAAAAATGCTTAATTCATGCCAAATGTTGTAATTCAAATAAAGGTTCGCAAGGAAATGTTGTTACTATTGTAGATAAATCCATGCATATTGCTCTCTGCCTAATCCAAATTTCGCAATTTTTTTGGGTGTGTGTGTAGGGGTGAGTATGCGAGAAAGTTTGGGGGAGGCACATCCACTGGTTAAACTTCAAATTTTAACAGATATGTAACACGCATTATTTGATAAGCCTTATATCGCTCTGTATATTGTGCTATGCATTTCAATAAATTTCTATCTAACCTAAAATTTGAACTTTCATTTGAAATGGAAATCATAAAATTGCAATTAATGCAAAAGCTTTCTTGCAGAAGCTATTTAAAAATGAGTGCACTGTAAAAAAAATTCATCATTCAAAGTTTTCAAAAAAAGTTTTTTAAAACACATACTTAAAACAGAAACCAACTAATCATAGAAAAGTAAGATATATATTCATACCTTCATCATCAACAATAAAAAAAATCCTGGATGAAATATTTATAAGATTAATGAAAACACTTCAAATATCCTTACAATAGTGAAGTATATTGTTGAAATATAAGCTTAAAAACATTTCAGAAAACCAATGAAAAATAGATAATCGACAGTACAGAAATTAAATTGATGTCATTGAAAAGATAATTTTCTGAATTTGAAGATGTTATAAAGTTATTTTGTTTTACAAGACTTTCAACAATTACGAGGGAAAAATGCAGAAACTTCATTTCATTTTTAATCAATTAAAATTTAAAAAATAGTTCTAAGCTCCACATTTTCACTTTCCAAAGTACATATGTGCCAAATTCCTTAACTCTAGGCCCAACATCGAGGTTTCCAGCTGGATCCCTCTTTTTTTTTTTTTTTTTTTCCAAAAAAATTACTTTTCAATTACCTTTTTTCATAAAAATTAATCTATCAAATATTACAATTGCTGTTTCTAAACCCGTTGCTGCCTGCATGGAAGATTCTTTCTCCCAATGGTGAGAGGTTCCACCTTTGTTGGGAAAAATGATATAACGATATGTCATATAGAGCGACAACCACGTACAAACATTCATTTTTATTAGTAGTAAAGAAAATATTAATGGTAGCTAAATAAGCTATATAATTGCAATTTAAATTCGTTTTATGCATAATAAAATTAAAAATAATTGTCAATGAATATCTTGATTTTTAGCATTGTTTACTCTTCATAAAATTTTAGCTTCAGTACTAATGAATTTTCTGTTTTGTTTTTCATTGTGCGTGCAACTAATTCATTTCTTGATCTTTTGTAATAATCAATTATTTGTACTTAATAAAACTTAAGTTTGCAAATTTAAGGCTGATTAATATAATTAAATCAATACACATAATGCGATATGCGAATCAGCTGATTGTCGAAGGCGGCCAACGTTTAATACAATAAAAGCTAAGTAAAAATAGAAAAACAAAAATTTTAGCTCATCTCTTTAAAAAAAGTCTTCTTCTTTCCTACTTTCCTACTTCACAAAAATCAAGAATACCATATTTTCTTCCAACTATTTGCTTCGTAAGAATTTCCAGAAATCTGCCCAATAAGATTGATGCTCCTTTGCATTTTCTATAACACTGTAAACATGATCAAATAAAGGTTCCCAAACACATAAGTCTAAGAAAAGGCTTGTGTGGTTCCGTTTTCTAAATGTGGCTTTGATCATCAAACAACATCGTTCTTCTGCTCCCTAGTAAGTATTTCAGTCGTCGGAAGAAGAATTCATTTTAATTTAGAGAGGACAGTTAACTTTTTCATCAGTTTTATGACAGCAAAATGCAGCTGTAAAAAATAAAAGAGTGAAATAGCTCATCGCTTAGTTACTTTCGCAAAGACACACATTTCCAACAAAAGGGGTAGCATCTCTTCTACCTCTTCGCAGGACACCGAAAGTCGTAAGAATCTAAGAGGTCATATAAGATAGGCCTTATACAGAAGAGGGCGCGTGTTTATAACAAAAAGTAATTTCTTGCAATTAAATGTAGTTAGTTTATAAAGGCAAAGGAAATTCTAGCAATTCTCTGTTACAACATGTTCTACTTTTTCTTGCTGTCACTCTTTCAGTTGTCTTATGAGCCAGGAACCCATTTGCCATCGGGCAAACTGTCAATCTGCCATTGTTTATTACTTTACTGTTATTTCGCCACGTTTATTACAAGCAATTATTTAACTTGGTTTGTTTCGTGCTCTCAAAAATGTAATTTTTTTACTAGATTTTTTACTCTTTTCCTGATGTACTGGAATTTTGAAATTTCAAGATTTATTCAAATATTTTACTATTTTCCAAACTTATTTATCAATTATTGGATTAATTTTAATTTAATTCTGAATAGATATAAAGAACGCTATTTGGTTTGTGACTTTTAGGAAATTCATTTTTAATATTTCGTAAAATTCACAACCATGAATTAAGAAATACATTGAGAATTAAAAAAAAAAAAAAATAGAAAATAAAGCTTTTGAAAACACCCTTTTAACAGTGAACTAAAATTAGCATTTTTTTTTCTTCTCAAAAATATAGATGTGAAAAGAAAATCGCAAACGCCTTTGGTTCTAAAATCAATAAAATAAAGAAATCAAGCCATAAAGAACATTGTAAGAAAGAAAATTTCTAAGCATTCATAAAAATATATTAGAAATGTTAATAAAATTCGATTTTACTTTGATTTTTGTTTTATCATTGTCTCACGATTTTACGATTTTGCTTTGCTATTGATATTTTTGATAAAAGATTTAATAAAGCACATTTTTAAACTTTATTTATTTTTATTAGTTCAAATAACTACAAATCATCTTTAAAAACAAATTTTTAATTATTCTACTGGAACAGAATTATTTTTTTTTTTACAAATAATATGAAAGAACTAACAAATAATATTAAACTAAATCAATATTTGTTTAAAAGAAGATTTACTATTAACATCTTCTTATTCTGATTAATATTCTAATAAGAACAAGGTTCATTTTCTAAGTAATGTTACAATGCATATATTATTATTTTAATTTCCTTTAATTCCATAATTTCCAACGCTTAATCTAAACACAAATCTTACAGCTTGAGAAATATCTTCCTACAAGTTTAGTAGACGAACTACCATATTTTTTATTCTTTTGAAAAATATTTATTAACGAAAAAGGAAATAGTTGTATAATTATTTCAAATTAACTTTTAACCAATATCAATTTTATTTCTAAAACACAATACAAATTATAATTTAATAATTTGTATGTAGCACAAATTATTGAACTGCATAATAATTTTGTACCAAATTAAAATAAAAAAAAACTGTGCGCACAGATTTCTATACGTATTTTTATTGATTTAATATTTACGTCACTTTTTTTTGTTAAACTAATACACTCAATAAGGGATGAAGAAACGATGATAGTTATCATAATTACTAATCCATTCAGAGTTTGAAAGAAAAGAAATAAACATTTCGATCATAAATTTTTAACACACACACACACACACACACACACGCACACACACACACACAACACACACACACACACACACACACACACACACACACACACACACACA
>JAPMOR010004942.1:572335-585560 GCA_026543865.1 Argiope aurantia
TATTTAAACATTATAAATATAATAAATATTTATTCGTTTGGTCTGTATGAATATTTTTTGGACTGATATGCATGTTTAAGTAACATTACAATTAATTGTGCAACATTGCAATCAATATTTGGATATAACCCTAATCATATTTTTACTTTTATCATTTTTAAAATTATAAGTAAATAATGCTTTTTGGGTAAAAGTTGAAATAATATCAGATAGTTACATTTAAATGCCCTTAATTAATTACATTCCTGGGTAACAACCCCATTCGCCCATAGGATAAGACGGCCCTGATAACCAAGTTATGAAGCCTTTTATTTCTACGTTTTGCAAATATAAATTATAACTAATTACAGTTAAACATTTGTCTTCTGTGTTGTGTGTAATTAAAGATATCTTCAATTACATTTTTAAATATGACATTATTATTTCGGAAAAAAATCGTAACTCGAAGATCAACTCTTAATTAAATCTTTTAAATGAGCCGAACTTACAGACCATAGCGGTTATTTTTGAAGGACAAAGCTATAAAAAATGATTATCGTTTAATTTCTAAATATTAAAAAATTGTACTGATACATCACAATTGATTCAATCGATTTTGAGTGAAGTTCTGTTGAAGAGGAGTGTCAAACTCATATATCGGGCAGCGAAAAAATAAACGCTTGTCACTTTTTTTTTTGGGGGGGGGGCTATTTTGCAAAATTTTTTATTGACAATTTTTTCTAAATATTTGTTACTTCAATAAATACTCAGTTAAAGTTGCATCGTATAAAAAGTTTTAGTAAAATGAATTTCTCTCCTGAAAACTATAATAGACACGAGAACATTTATTTGAGTAATGGTGAGTTTATTACAAAGATTGACAATCTACATATCAAACAAATTAAGCAAATTGTAGTATTAAGAATGTAAATAAAAATCCTGGACATATAGCATTAAAGGACTATAAGTATTATTCCTCTGGATAGGGTACACAATAGTTAATGGACTCCAGGTTAGAATTTTTTATTGATGTGAAGAATAGAAGAATATGATTTCACGATGTCATTATCGTAGATTTCTTTTTGGAGGATTCTTAGATTCTACCTCATGTGAGGAGGAAAATGTGTTTGAAAAGAAAAATTTATCTCCAGTATATTAAGACAATTTAACATTTGTTATTTGAAAATTTTTATTATGTATTCCATCAAGATGCACAGAAAGATTGAAAAGGCAGTCTTTTCATTTTATAGTTATCATGTTTACTTATACTAGGACAGCCCGACAGACAGACTTCCTCCGAATGGATTTCTAATAAGGTTTGATAGAAATCTGCAAATGTAGTATTAAGTCTATTCACCAAATTTCATTTGTCTAGTTCAGAGCGTTTTTGAATTATCGTGTTCATTGATAGATGTAATTCCAAGAATGTGTTTTTCAGATTTAGAAAGGTTTGAAACTTGAAGACTCTTCAAAATCTCTCGTTCGGATTTTTTGCCGATTCCAGCACTTCTTTGAATAATAATTTGCATATGAGAAAGTAAAAATGTTAAAGTTTTGTATCAATTAACATATTTGAATTCATTTTTCCGTGATATAAAGTATAATTCAAAATAATTGAGACAAACTGAGAACTTCAAATTTAATTATTAAAGTAAAAGTGGCTCAATTTTCAAAAATGTGCATATCTATTTAAAAGTTCCTGACTTTTTAATTCTTTAAATGGCTTTGTATGAAATGTGGTTGCCGATCCTTGCTCTGCGTATATCACTCTAAAAGTGTATCGCAGATATACTGACCCATAAAATATCCGTGCAAATATGACTTAACAATTTAGGTGCGCATTATTTTTAATGAAGATGAAATGATATATATAATGAGATAATTCATGAATGATTAGGTAGCAAATATTAGAATAAAATCCTAATAATTTAGAGGATTGAGAAAAAAAATGTCGGATTTGCCCCTAAACATTTTAATTAATTTTCAAAAGGCTCTCCAATTATATAATCGTAATTAAATGGTTATTTGTGAGCTACATTGGATATCTATTATAATCGGGGTCAAATATCTAATTTCTAAAAAGTTAGAGATAAACATATAGTTAGAGAAATGCTCTAAATGATGTAAAAATATTATATTTCATGTTGTTTGGATCAATAGCTATACTTCTGAAAAAAAAAAAAAAAACTGCGATGCTTAAATTTTTAATCATTTCTTCGATTTTATTTGTCACATTTAGTAAAATATTTTTGACATGATAACTTTTAAATTTAAAAAAGTTTATAGCATCTGCGATTGAAAATTGATCGAATTACGAAACTTTATTATTATTTTAGACGATTGTAGACCATTTCTCTCTTTGTAACTCTAAGTTTTATTCGCAAAAGGATGAATTTTTTTCCCCGTTTAAAGTATTATGTTTCAAGAATGTTTCTTTGGATTAGAAATGAAGATTCATGAAAATCTCGAGGCTAATTTTTTTTGATGATTATATTGGAAAAAATTCAGTAACAGTGTGCATTACAAAATGGATGTCTTAACACACAAAAACAGAAGCTATAAATGGTAAATCATAAGAACATTAAAAAACGTATTAGGAATTTAATATGCGCATAAATTCCATCTAAACACATTAAAAAAATATTAAAAATTAGTTATAAACTCTGAACTTTAAAAGCATTCAAAGCAAAAGAGATTTAAAATCGAAATTTATTAGATCTGTAAAACAATAAAAAAACATTAGGAATTTAAAAATTGTAACATTTGTTTTTAAAAATGCTAAAGGATATATATAAAATATGAAGCTCTTCAGAAAACTTTTGAATATTTTATAAAATTTATATAATGAGAATTTATCAACAAAATTAAAGTTGACAAACATATTCTCAAATATGCTACTGACTTTAAACATTTTGGCTTGTATAGCAAAAAGTATGTAACCGCAATCAATCATATTATTGATGAGTTTTTACAGAAAAATCTGAACGTTGGAATTTCAAACTAGGAATGTTAAATATATTATACAGATGGTCGGAAGATATCTTGAAGATATTCATATTTCTTAAGCCATGCACTTCAAGATATACAAATTTGGCTTTTGTGATACACTACAACAAGGACAAAGAAACTTATTGAGAAGGCCATAGCTTAATGTTTCAGCTGCCAAATTTGGCATCACATTTAGGAAAAATGAAAATTAATTCCTAAATAAGAATTCTTAGGTTCACACTCTTTTAAATTATGACCAGGTAAAAATTCGAATCAAATGGTCATTCAATATCGTGAGTTTTTTTTTTTTTCCCGAAATACCCGAAAATAGAGCTCTTTAACAAATATAGTAAAATTATATATATATACTTGCAACAGCTGGCGGATGAAATGAAGTAACAGGTGGTGGCACGTAATTTGCATTTCCTAACACGTGACACATTTAAACATCCCCCTATCAAGGTCATTATGAACTCCGAGGTAACAGGAGTACCCCACAGACATAGGGAGAGGGGAATCAAAAACCGAAAAAGAAGGGGGGGGGGCACAACAGTAAAACTCGCGTCATTGAACATATATATTTTTTAATGTGTTTAAATAATAAAATTAGGTTTTGTTCATTGATATGTCATGGTTCATTGCTGTAAAAGATCAAATAAAAAAACATCAGTAAAAAAGATCGTTTAAGATAATTTTTATTGATGCCAACAGAAAAAGTTCGGCTCACACTATACAAGTAGTATATTCTTCTACAAGTAGTTTCACGATAAGGAAAACAATAAAGAAACGGTAAGGAAAAAGAGACCCTTCTCGATTTTTACTTTCTTGTATATAAAGTATAGAAAAAATTTAGTTTCTTTATATTAATTTCCCGTTTTGAAGTAACAATAGTGCTATTTTGGAACCGTCTTCGTAATTCCGAAATCTGGTCAATGACGATAATGACACTTGAACTGCACCCTCCATCCAAAATTCCACGCCACACGAGCATATAAGACGGATCTTTAGCGAAATCGTTTCTCGAATTTGGAACTTCCCTGCCCTGACGCCGAGACTTTATTATTTGGGATAGTGGCCATTAATATAGCAAAAGAAAACATTGCAACTGTCAAAATATCTGACTTCGGAATTTTGATGAATCTCCATGTTTCAAATCTCTCCGAAAGTTCGAAAACACTTGAACAAAATTTTGAATTAAGTCTGTTTTCAACAATATAACAAGTTATATGGATAAGAGTTAACATAAGTTTTTTTCACTTTTTTTTTTTTCCTTTTTTACTAGAATTGGAAATCGGAGTCAGATGGCTTGACTATTTATTGACATGTTTATGCGATTTTTATGATAAAGTATTAACTCAAAAACGAAACAAGCTAGAAGCGGGCATTTCAGTAAGTGTTATCGTTATATACAGTACCATTATATTTATTATTATAGGAAACTCCTAGATATGTGTATATTTGGGTTAAAACTCTACTTATAAAATGTTTGCTTGTCTGTGCGTATGTGAATTCAAAAAGACAACAAATTAGATAAATGAAATTTAGCAAGTGGCATTAAAATTACAAATCTGTTTCAAATGCTGAAGCCAGGAAAGATGCTTTTCCAAAATATTTATTTGATTCTTTTCACTGTATGGCGAAGTCAAACACAAAATGTTCGATATTGTGTAAACATGTAAAAAAAAAAAAAAAAAAGCGTAAGGACAAATCTACCTCTGTGCCCCCCCCCCTCAGTTTAATGCAAACCAGAAAAGCAAGCAATGTTTTTATTCACAGATATGTAAAACAAAAACGAATTACTATCGAATCTCTCTTTAACAAGGTCTCATAGTTTCACTTAAAAGTTTCATTAAAAAAATTCATTGAACATAAATTTGTGAATTAAGTCATAAAAGCAAGAAGGAAAAAAAAAGAAAAAAAAACCCTACAGCTTACCTACCAACTTTATTGACTGTAACACATTTCCTAAATTGCGAAAAAGTCTGTTTTCCTACTTCGTAGAAGTTTAATATAAATAACTAATTTTTATAAAGCTTTCACACTTTTATGAAGATCGCAATGCATCATCTGTAACCTTTTCTTGAACTGTAATTCAACTAATATCGTCTCAAATGCTGTTAGCATTTATTGGGAAATTCTTTTTTAATAATTTCTCTATTATGATCTTCATTCATTGCCTTTTGCGATTCGTCTACAATTAGGATTATCTATCTAATTACATGATCCCTTCTTTGCGATCTAACTGTACTAGTGAAATGCCATTAGATAGTAGATATGACTCACATATGAGTCACGCTGTTAAAAATGGATTTTTTTTCAATATGTTTGAAGTGTGAACACAAATTCAAATAACAAGCTTTTGCAAATACAAAGCGAAAATGAGCTCGGAACTTTTCACTTATCGTCGTACTAGAAAAGGACAATCCGAATTTTTTATGGCTAACATTTGATCATTAATCCTTTGCACTCGGGAAAAATAATAAAATGAATAATTATATATTTGTGAGTGTAAGAATACTTTCTAGTGCTTAGGAAGTTCAAATATGTAGTTGTACCTTTGTTATAATTTCATAAATTTAGGAAAAGAATTTTTGCCATTAAGCGACTTTTATAATAATCATATCTAGCAGTATTATCTATCAAATGAAGAGTTGGTCACCTCTTAGAGAAAATTCTACAGAAAAAAATTCGGCGAAACAATTCTACGAATCGAATTATATAAATCGCCAACATCATAAACTCCACGCATCGCTTAATGATTATGGATGCTTTCTCCCTTTTTCGAAAATAAAGCGAAAGATGGTGGAATTTCCTTTTCTTTTATTCCATTTAAAAGTCATCTCCATAGAAACAGGCATAATGACGTTCAATTTGCATAAGGTTAAAGGATCATATTTTACATCTGGATTTGATATTCTGACGTAAGATCCTAGAATAAAGGATCATGTGCAAAAGTTAAAGCATCAGATAATTACCATCAGGTCTTATGATAATTATTTGCGCTCCAATCTGATACTTTATGGAAAAAAATTAACTTTTCCATTTTCTAGATATTTAAGGTGCTTCGCAATTATTTCCTAACAATTTCGCAAAGCTACTATCTGTTTTGTTATGAAATAATTATTTTAATAATCTAGTCAATAGGATGGAGTTTAGGTAGCGCATGAAATAAATTGATATGTTCTAATAAGAAACTTGAAGCTTAAATTATTCCTGAAAAATTTCTTTGTAAGTAGGTAACAGATAAATAATTAATCCGAAAACAGAAAATATGAGTGTTGAAGGAGAAAGAAAATTCAAACGCAGAGTCGAAATTAAAGACATTTTTATCGCTTCGAAGACTTTATTTAATTAACAATTCATTAAACGTGTCTTCAAAATCAATTCAGATACAGTATCAATAGATACATTTTCCCTCTCTGCGCATGGTAGCTACTCGAGAACTGCTAAGCTATTTTTCATCCTTTTCTTGTTGCTACTTGTAAGATGTGTAATCATTATGCCAATGGATTTACTCACTTGTTCTATTTTTTAATCACTTTTATGACGTGCAGATCGAAAATTAATGATGGAAGACCAAAATAATTACCAAACAGGGTAATATAGGCTGTCGAAAAGAAGCAACAGACTGTGGTGAACTAGTTTAAGCTAAAAATGCATGACTTTATATATATATGTATATATATATATATATATATTTTACAAAAAAAAATTTATGTGTTTTGAATAGTTGTATATAATTTAAGAAAATTATTAAACAAATTTTAAAATTTATCTTTTTAGTGAAATTTAAAAAAAAAAAAATTAAAAGTGCTAAATGGCTTTATTATGAATCAAACACTATCCCAGTGACACAAATCACATTATAACAAATCTGCAATAAAAATAAAAGTCAATTTTTACCAAGATATGTTTTTACAATCCAAAAAAAAATATTTTGAATTATAAAAAATATTTTACAATGCAATACCTAATATTTTAATGGTAATTTGCCTAATATTTTTAATGGTAGAACTATTCATGCAATAGCTATCTTGGTATTTTTCCAAGTTTCCAGTTTAAATCTAATTCTAGTACCACTATTGTCTTATATAGCTATATTTTATACAAATTTTTATCAATAGACATTTAAAAAAAGATTTTCAAACACTTATTGTTTCTCTTTGGAGCAGTCATATGAAATTTATAAATAAAAATAACATGTGCCAAATGGATATCGATGCACTGAAGGGTTAATTATAGCAACATTCCCTTTGAAATAATGCTAGAAAGGCTATTTTGAGACAGATCTCGTAATTTTGAACCATAGGCAGAGGATTAGAACGATACCTGAACTGGAACTTCCCTCTCCACGCTTCCACACCACACCACCCCACCGTTAAGGACATTTGGCCCCGACGGATTTAATGTTCAGGAGATATGATTTCGCGGTGGCTCTGAGGTGGAATCGTTTTTTGAACCTCTATAGCATTCTGGTCCCAAAATCGAGATCTTACCACCAGGTTAGCTAGGTTCTAATTAGGCAGTTGCTCAGGACCACTTGGCTGGGGGAGGGAAACGAGTAGGTAGATTAAAATAATGTTATTAGTTGCTAAATAAATTAATTTGTAAACATTACAAAGTATATGAATCACAAAACTTTAGGATTACGTCATCACTTTGTGATATATAATTGGTCAGGTTCCTATTTGTTTTATTACATTCATTTAATTCATACAGTATTTGGAAACACTGAGCGTATATTTAAAAATGTTGCGTAGATATGTTGAGATTATGCAGTCATGAATCATAATTAATAAATAAAAACAAACATTTCACCAAAGTTACCAAAATATATAAAAAATCTGTTGAAATAATGTTATGTGCATACGTGGATATCATGTAAACATGAATCATGATTGATAAATAAATAAAAACATACATTTTTATAAACTTACTAAAATAAAAAAAAACAATTTAAATAATGTGTGCGTACGAAGATGTCGTGTAATCATGAATCATAATTAATCTATATCTATATCTATATCTATATCTATATCTATATCTATATCTATATCTATATCTATATCTATATCTATATCTATATCTATACTTATAATAAAGCTCAATGTGTGTGTGTGTGTGTGTGTGTGTTGGCGCTCTACAGACCAGACCATTCAACCTACAGCTACCAAATTTGGCACGTGTATACCTTGGAGGCCGGGAATGTGCACCTGGGGGTTATTTTTTCGAATTTTTAATTAGAATTTTATTTATTTAAAAATTAAGCGAAATTTTGACGTGTTTCTGCCATAACTGCCGAAAATATTACCTCACAAAAAAGATTTTTACATGAAGTTAAAGATCAAAAATTTATCTTTTAAATGATACTACTGTTTTAATCTTAAAATTAAATTTCTATTTTTAATGAATTTTTAAATAAATATTTTAACTATGTTTTTCAATAATTTTTTTCGTCAAAAATAAAAATGAGGATTAAGCACGTTTCGCATTCATGAGAAAAAAATAGCTTTTTTCAAAGTGTTGCCATCACATTGATTAAAGCTCTAACTGAAAATAAATTAAATCTTTTTGGAAATGAAATCTGCAAAAATATAATTTTCGGCAAGTGTCTGTAGGAAATGAAACAAATATGAAATATTATTTTTTCTAAAAAATAAATTCAAGAGAAATTATTTTATGATCTTTTACACTCTCTATACAGGGTGATTATTCAGTCCCGGATCCATTTTGATATTTAATGACTCATAAAATAATGAAGATGTAAACAAACTTATGGCATTTATTGATGGAATAACTCATATATTTTCCTTTTCAGGTTTGAATATTTTTACTTTTGTAAATATCGTCTGCGCGTGTTTTTAATTTCAGATAATTTCATTTTCCAGTCTAAATATCTGTACTTTTCTAAATATCGTCTGCTTATTAATTGCACTTTTCTCTCTTTTGTTTTTGGCAATTATTGAAATGTTATTTTGACTTTTGATGTGTTTCTTCTATGTAGTACTTTTGTATGTCATGTTTTATTCGATCGGATATTAAGGAGAATGCATACACCACAAGAGAAAGCACAGATTTTATGGTGGTCATAGAGTTAATTTCCAATCAACTAAATCACTGACTTTTAAAGAGTTAATTTCAAATCACTTAAACTGACTGATTTATGAAGATTTGAATATCACTATTCAATAAAAAAAAGGATAATTTTAGATTTTTCATCGAACGTTTCAAAGAAAATACGCCAATAAGCGCGCAGGTTTCTCAAGATTAATTGGCCTAAGATTATGAAAATGGTGAGTTTTTCTAAATTTTTAACATTTAGAACTTCATAAATAAGTCTTAGTTGATCGTGGAAAATAGAAACATTCATTCATTTATTTAAAATTTGGTGTGTCCAGAATATTTATCAGAATATGATACCTTACTGCATTAAATTTAGACTTCATAATTTTTGAAATATATTTATAAGCAGGAACAAAATATTATGATGAATCTGAGAAAATTTTGTTGAATTATTGGTTTAGATATTACATAAATTATGAAAAATATTTTGTAGTTCACATAAAACTTAAATACCGAGCGATTCTGTTTGCAATACTCATATTCAATAATAATAATAATTAATTAATAACAATAAAGATGATAAATAAAAGAAAACGCTTGGTTTTATTAAAAACTATCTTAATATTAATTGCAATTTCGTCATTTACATTTTTAATTAAAGTTGAAGTTTTACCGGAAATGGCAACAAATTAGCAAAATATATATATAGTAAATTGAACGAAACGATCTAAACAATATAAGTTTGGTATGACTATCAAAATTTGAAGATTAAAAATGTTTTGTTTGATAATCCTTTAAGAGACCAGTTACTTAAAATATTTAATTGAAAATTATAGTGAGCGGTAATACTGGCGAACCGGCTGGTCGCCAAAGGCGGCTAGTTTATAATAAAGCTCAATGTGTGTGTGTGTGTGTGTGTGTGTGCGTGTGTGTGTGTGTTGGCGCTCTACAGGCCAGACCATTCAACCTACAGCTACAAAATTTGGCACGTGTATACCTTGAAGGCCGGGAATGTGCACCTGGGGGTTATTTTTTCGAATTTTTAATTCGAATTTTATTTATTTAAAAATTAAGCGAAATTTTGGCGTGTTTCTGCTATAACATCCGAAAATATTATCGCACAAAAAAGATTTTTACATCAAGTTAAAGATCAAAAATTTAGCTTTTAAATGATACCAATGTTTTAATCTTAAAATTAAATTTCTATTTTTAATGAATTTTTAAATAAATATTTTGACTATATTTTTCAACAACTTTTTTCGTACAAAATAAAAATAAAATTTAAGCTGCACGAGCACGTTTCGCATTCATGAGAAAAATTAGCTTTTTTAAAGCTCCAATTAAAAATAAATTAAATCTTTTTGGAAATGAAATCGTCTGTAGGAAATGAAACAAATAAAAAATATTATTTTTTTCTAAAAAATAAATTCAAGAAAAATTATTTATGATCTTTTACACTCTCTATATTATTAATCCAGTAAATCAGTTTTATTTTAAGGTAAGTTTTGTTTAATATGAACTGGATATCCATTCAAATCAGGGCCACACAGCTAATTTGTAAACCTTTAGTAAGACACATATCTGCTAAAATGGTCTAAATGGAAAATGATTATATTTTATGTAACTTGATTCAATAAATGTTCTAATAAATAACAAATTTTTGATTTTACATCAAGCTTCTGCTGTGGAAATCACGATTAATAAAATGTTCTTGAAACACTAATATTTTAAATAAAAAGAGTTAATTTCCAATTAACTAAATCAATCATTTAAACTGACGGATTTATGAAAATTTGAATATCACTATTCAATAAAAAAAAGGATAATTTTAGCTTTTCCATCGATCGTTTCAAAGAAAATACGCCAATCAGCGCACAGGTTTCTCAAGATTAATTGGCCTAAGATTATGAAAATGTTGAGTTTTCTAAATTTTTAACATTCAAAACTTCATAAATAAGTCTTAGTTGATCGTAGAAAGTAGAAACATTCATTCATTTATTTAAAATTTGGTGTGTCCAGAATATTTCTCAGAATATGATACCTTACTGCATTAAATTTAGACTTCATAATTTTTGAAATATATTTATAGGCCGGAACAAAATATTATTATTGATTTCATTTCAATCCTTTTGAAAGCAAAACAAAAAACTGAATTTTATGATGAATCTGATAAATTTTTGTTGAATTATTGTTTTAGATATTACATAAATTATGAAAAATATTTTGCAGTTCACATAAGACTTAAATACCAAGCGATTCTGTTTGCAATACTCATATTCAATAATAATAATAGTAATAAATAAATAACAATAAAGATGATAAATAAAATAAAATGCTTTGTTTTATTAAAAAATATCTTTATATTAATTGCAATTTCATCATTTCCTCTTTAAATTAAAGTTGAAGTTTTACCGGAAATGACAACTAATTAGCAAAATTTATATATTAAATTGAACGAAACGATCTAAACAACAGTATAAGCCTGGTATGATTATCAAAATTTGAAGATTAAAAATGTTTTGTTTGAGAATCTATTAAGAGACCAGTTACTTAAAATATTTAATTAAAAATTGTAGCGAGCGGTAATACTGGCGAACCGGCTGGTCGCCAAAGGCGGCTTGTTTATAAATAAAAACAAACATTTCCACAAAGTTGCTAAAATAATAATTTTAAAAAATCTTTTTAAATAATATGTGCATACATGGATGTAGTGCAATCATGATTAATTAATAAAAAGATGTATTTTTACAAACCTATTAAAATAAAAAAATCCATATAAATAATGTATACATACGAAAATGTCGTGTAGTCATGAATCATAATTAATAAATAAAAACATGTATTTTGACAAAGTTACTAAAATTAAAAAAATGACCGAAATATTGTATACAAGCGTAGGCGAGTGCTACGCAATCATGAATCATAATAAACAGATGAATAATAAGGTACACTTTTTCAAAATTTTACGAAAATAAAAATTGAACTAGAATAAATCATTAATAAGTCGATTAAGTTTGAACTATGTTGAAATGTGTATAACTAAATTGACCAGTTTATTAAAAGTCATAGTCTGCTCTGCCTTCGGATGTAAAATGTCCGCCATCAGTAACAAATCTTCTATCTCAAAGTCTTGAAAATGGTGAACGGAACTCTAATTTCCAAATTTCTTCATCAAATTGAGTTTTAGGATTTCTTCTATACACAGTTTAAAGTCAAATTTGAAATATTTCGTAGATATGTTTTGTAACTGAAAAAAATTTCACTAAGCAATAGCTGACCTTAAAGTAAAAAGTTGATTTACATTTTTATTGTAAAGAATTTTAGCTCAGTTAATTGCATAACTAGTAAAACAATCCAAGCCCGGCTGTTACCATAGAAACGCACATCATCCCATTGACGTGCAGGTGAAATTAGGGAGAATTTTGATGCAATGATGCATTTAAATGAAAATGACATTATTTCTGCTTCTCTCTGAATCTAAAATAATATGCTAATTCTTTCTACAACAATCATAAGTTTAGACATTACGTCATTTTTCCATGATGCATTTATGTAGAGAAAATTTTTAATATATCATGTTCATTCTAGAATGTACAATAATTCGACTAATTTTTGGTAAATGACGATGCAAGAAAATCGATAAAGGCAATTAAAGGTGGAATTCGACTGTCATCGCATTCGATTCATCTTTCACTCCTTGTATTATCTGGGGTCCTCTAATCAATAACATTTAAAGCATGCATATACTATTCCGTAGTAAAGCTCAAAACTGGAGATGATGGCTTATTTTGGAATTGCAATAATTTAATACGTATTTAGGAGGTCAACTCATCCAAGCCGAAGGGAAAGTGAGGGACCAGTTTTACAGAAACAGATGCGGATTGATTGGCTGGAAAACATTCATAACTGCCCTTAGTGGCGGATTTAGCTATTTTGTGGTTTTTGGCAGTGAACTTTATAAAGCTGCTCTTTCAGAAATAAGACAATCTAGTTTAATATTTCAGCACATTTATAACTTAATCCACATGTTAATGACTTAGTTTAGTTTAATTTTTTATTTTAATAATTTTATGATTATATATATTATATATACATATATGTTTTTATTCATTTATTTTTAATACGTGTATCAAAGAAAAAATGACTAAAGAAATAGATTTGTTTTAAAAATTAACCATAATTATTAGTTAATAAT
>JAPMOR010004942.1:590873-614269 GCA_026543865.1 Argiope aurantia
ACACACACACACACACACACACACACACACACACACACACACACACACACACACACACACACACACACACACACACTGAGCTTTATTATAAGTATAGATATAGATTATGAAATATAAGAATCTGGAGTCACGTATTTGTGTGTTTCTATATATCACACTTTTCAAATTACTTCTGTAATTCTGCTGCTGAAAATAATACATCTGTTTTGATTAGGTGTGAATAAAAAGTTATCTGGGAGGATTTCAGAGAAAAAGTTAAGAAACTTTTTGAAATAAAGTTATTTTAAGTGCAATACAACTCAGCAAAGTACATTAGAACTCAGCTTTAATAATGTAGAATCAATGAACTGCGATAGATCCAAGCCATGCTTTGAGCCAAAATTCAAATTAAAGCTATTCATGAATCGTTATTTAGTACTAAATTCAGCCTTCCATCTGAAATTGAGTTTCAATTCGATCGATACGAAGAATTCAGAGTATTATCGATTCTAAATCATCGTTCTTGACGTTTGATGTATGATTTAAGTTAGTAAAGGGCAGATGTCAAACGCAGATTTTCTGACGAGCGATTATTAGTTCAGAGGACGATTGTCACTTGTGAAATGAAATTGAGACAGACACCATTTCCGAGAAGTAGATGAATAATATAATAGAAAATTTAACCGTAATCTTTAAATATGAATGATAAATTTTAGTCAGAAAGACGGATATATGAGAATTTCTCTGTTAGCGATGAAAATTCAGAGCGTGTTTATTAATGGTGTCTTTTGTTGAAAATTTGTTCTATTTACACTTTCGACTTTAAATTAACATTAGTAATATGATAATCAAATTAGTTTCTTAGATTTTTTTCGTGAAGAAAGAAAGTTTTATTTTAGGAATTTTAATTAAATAATTTAAGTTTAAAATTCATTTAAAAAGTATCTTGCTTTTATACCCTTCATCAATTAACATAGAATAAAATAATAAATACCTTAAAAAATAATGCTCATTTTTTTTGAAAAAATATGTTTACTCAGAATTAAGAAGCATTCCTGTTTACATGAACAATTTTCCTGATACATAGTACGGGTTGATTTAATTTAATTATATTATTCACAACGAAGTAACACGAAGGGTATTTTGGAATGAACCTTGTAATTTTAAACCACAATCAGATGAGGAGGACGACACTTGAGTTAGCAGTCCCATCTCCAAGATTTTACACCACACTAGTAGAAGGATTTTGGCCCCATTGGATTTATTATAGGCCTCCAAATTTTTGTAAAATAATGTATTTGAAATTCTCATCTACAGTAATTTTTTTAGCGAAATAAATAAATAAATAAATAAACCGATATTCGTACAATTTTTTTGTCGATTCTTGAAACAAAAATTATCAATGCAATTTATAAAATTAATAAAGGAAAAGTAATACAGTTAATTAAATTACATTCCCGCTTGTAGCTACGCTAGTACTATTTGGGTATGAATTTCATCATTTTGAGATTTTCTCAGATAATGACATGGCACTTGATCTGGCCCTCTCCTTCCCTAAATTTCATGCCACATTTGTCTGAAGACGTTTTTCTCCAACACAATTAATGTGTACCATACTAACATATGTGGTGGGATTTTGATGGATTTAATACTGAACTGATGATTTTTGCTACGGTTGTGTCACCGGTTCAATGAGATTGAATACATATAATAATTTACAGACAGAGAAATAAAGCGATGTTATATATAAAATAACAATGAAATCAATTATATCAAAATTTTTCACTATTTTTAAGAAGTATACAAAGAGAAAGTACTATAATGGAAAAAAAGAATTCGAAAAATTTGACGAATCTCTACATTTAAAACATCTCCTTTCTTTTC
Organism: Argiope aurantia; assembly: GCA_026543865.1. Classification (NCBI taxonomy): domain Eukaryota; kingdom Metazoa; phylum Arthropoda; class Arachnida; order Araneae; family Araneidae; genus Argiope; species Argiope aurantia. The sequence goes on from JAPMOR010004942.1 coordinate 592,737, forward strand.
TGGATTCAAAAATAACATTTTTGGGATTATGTCTCTTTATAACAAATTTGTAGATTTATAAGAGCTTTTGAATAAAATCCATTTAGAGGAAGTCTGTTTGTATGATTTTTCAAATAAAAGTTAACATGGTAACAACAAAACGAAGAGAACTAGATAGATAAGATTTGGTTGACACATTTAACATCTAAAATGTAGATGCGTATCAAATTTGGAAACAAATCCGTCGATGGTTGCCCGTCACTCTATCTTTACTTTCACAAATATTTAAATGCGATTAATTCAAAAACGCATATATATAGAATTTGTTGTGTGACTTTGTAATTACATTTGTAGTTTCGTGTCAAATTTTTGGTTTCAAGCGGTCGAGAAAAAGAAGACCAAAATAAACATTTATTTTTCTGTTGTTAGAGTATTAACTCTTACTCCTCAAAAAAATCACCAAAATCACACTTTAATAGGGTATTTCATAACTATTATTCGCCAATGACATGCAGTTAATAAAACACAAGTAGATTTATTAGGAAAAGTGATTCTCTAAACTTTCAAGTATTAGAAAGCATATTTGAAAGTGTAGAGAAGACTACTCCCGCTGGTAACTTTCTAATGATGAAAAATTTATCCGGTAGTCATTTTTTTTAAATTCATTATATCAAAAATAAAATTCAATAAATAACTCGAAAATTAATTAATCCCACAAATTTCAAGTTTGCTATTTCATTCAAAATATTATTTGCAAGTTTCTTCATTAATGAGTTCTCTTCTTTCTGTGTTCGATTTTGAATTATAGAGTTCGATAAAAATAACATTTTTGAAATCTCTCATAGAATAGAAAGCCATTGCAAATGGCTTTATAAAGGCTGAATGCAAAAACTATTCTTGTTTACAGTATTTCATCATATGAAGACATCTGTAAATTATTTTTACTTGATGCTTCTTCGGCAGCTGTTTCTCGTTTTTATACTCAACGCTTTTGGGTAGAAATGAAAAATAAAATAAACTTCGTTTAGTATAAGGTTTCTAAAGCAAAGGTCATTAACTTTATTCAAATAACCTTTCATGTAGAAGCGACATTTTCTTCCTACTTGCATTTTGCATTCAATAGGGCAGTTGTTAAATGAATGATTTTATTGATACTTTCCCTTGACATTATTGTTACTTTGGTTGAGGAAGTTATTCAAGTTTCCTCCATTTTGCCTATTATCTGTTCTTTGGACATAAATTACCTGGAGTAACTACGCCTCGATTTAAAATGTTTAGTTGTAATTCACGCAACAGCTCGTTTGCTCACTCTTTGATGAAATTTACTCACATAATACAAAAGTATAAAAATTTTATTCTTTGAAAATCATCTTTTCAAGAATTCTTTTTCCTAATAGCTGAAGAATAGTTTCGCTTTGATTTTCACGTCTGAACTTGATGGGAAAAAAACAACCAAATTATTATAATAACTAGTAGGAAGGCCTTCAGCATGATCTTATTATACTTAAAATAATTAATATATATGCTCAGAAGTTTATTTGTTTTAATTCTAATTATCGACATTTTGTATGTTGAAATTCTGCATTTAATGTGAAAGATGGCAATTTCCTGGAATTCTTCCCATAAAGTCTAGACGCATAGAAAAACTTTTTACCTGTAATTCCGTCGCTAATATCTTCCCACGTATTACCAACTCAACTAGGAATCATTATTATTCAAATAATTCACAAGTTTGTCATTTTCTTATTAATTCTGTATTGGAATCTGACAATTATATTCAACTGTCTGGCAGAATTTTTTGGAACGTGTCATTTCAAAATCATCAGAAGAATCAGTATGAAATAAAATGAAATTTTGAAATGGTAAGTGTCCTCCAAAAATTATTGCACTTAACAGTTATACTCAACAGTTTCAAAAGTTATAAGAGTAATTTGGTTTGAAGGAAATTCCTCCTCAACCTTTATTGCAGTATTTTTTATCTTTTAACAAAAGTTTTATAAATCTAGTCTAAAGAAAGCAAGTGAAATATTCCAAAAATTTAATTTTCCATTTACTACTTAGTTAAAGGTTATGTTTTAAAAACATTAAGAGTTTAATTAAGATTTTTTATTGAAGATATTTATTTCTTCATATTAAAAATGTAATAAGTAAATAATTCTATAAATAGATTTCTAAATAATTCAAAGAGGAATTAAAAATGGCAAAGAGTTTTATGCTTTCTTTTCTAAAATCATGGGACAAGCTTTTAACCCTGTTTAGAACGAAATAGCTTTCCTGTCCATGAAATAGTAATATCTGAATACTCGAATCGTCATCGAAAGTTAAAAGTAGGTAAAGTATACAATACGTTTGATTTTACAATGGAGTATGGGGTCGCAGACACTAAGGGGGGCAGCAACAGGGAGGCACTTTGTTAGTGAATTACGGTGAAATTATAAAAAGACTTTATCAATGTACGAGGCCCACCTTCATATGCGAATGTTATTTTAAACGCACATGGAAAATATATGAAGCGTAATAAAATGCAATACTTTCCCGTTACTTATTCTTTCTGGCTGTTTTCATAATATTCTTAATCTCCACTAAGAGTAAAGGTTTTGCACGATGTATATAATGTTCACGTATTGTTTTTATAGTGAAATTGCATAAAGAGAGTGCATATAGTGCATAAAAAGCGGTGCAATAGTTTATAAATCAATAATAATAATTATAAACAATCATTAAATTTTAAAATTCTACCCCTGTAATTGGAGCTTGAAAGCTTCACGTCATTATTGAGCGGATTCCTTCAAATATCTGCATCCAAAATAAAATTCATTTTCTTTGAAAGCATTGACTCTTGGACTCTTTCTTTGTAAAAAAGAGTCTGAGATCACGATGGTTTAGTGGTATAATCTGGGCTTTGAGGGCGAGAGTCTGTCGGTTCGAAACACAATTCTACAAACGAATTTATGTATGTGTACCATATTTTTGGTATTTTTCTTTACCTTCTAAACTCTGAATTGTTTCTTCAAAAGGACGTGACATTGACCAAAAAGGACTTCAAAAAGGACGTGACATCGATTCTAGAGGGCTCTAGGTTCGAAATCCAATTCAACTGAAAACACGCCGTGTAAGAGGGCTGGGTGCGTGCCAAATCAGCCAAGGTCGATTTTCCCTTCTCTGATATGATGCGGAAGTTTGAACAAGGGATGCCAGCTCAGTTGTCGTCATTGTCACTTGAACATGTCCCAAGATTACGAAGTCTGCTCTGAAATAGTTTCAGTGTTACTTCAAAACATGATTTTATTATAACTAAATTGAAACTCAAGAGATAATTTCCAGCATCAAATGCATGTATTCTTGCATAAGGCCGTACGTCAATGGAAAAAAAAAAAGGATATGTAATTTCCAAGTAATCGTGCAGAAGTGCTGCGTTTTAATATATCCAGAAATGAACATTTTAAAGTTCTCAAAGTTTTGAAACCAAAACTCTGGCACAGACGAAGTGTAAAACGTGAAAGGAAAAACAGTAAAAAGTCTACATGGTTTGAAATTGTAATTGGAGTCACTGTACGTTTATAGTAGCTCGCAACAATATTGAAAAGACAAGATAATTGGGTAAAAGAAAACTGCGGTTTGTGGAGTAAGCAAAACATTAATTTAAAAATGCTTGCCTTATGACGAAATATGTAAAAATAAATTTATAAAAAACTAGTCTTGTGGTTTTTAGGTACCATTCATTTACTGTCTGTGATTTTCACGTCTAGCTTCTAAGCTGGAGCTACAAGGAGCTGAATATCTCACAATTTTTCTTTTATTTTTGCGAAATTACTGTAAGTCTGATGTTAGCATTAGCATTAGAAATATGAATATAAATAAAAACTTTATTAAGGTAATACAAAACTTGTAAAATGTATAAAACATTTTTGGTAAGTATCATGAGGATCTTAATGATTTATGACTTATCTCATTAAATGAAATTCGGAAGTAAATATAAATATTTGGTTTCAAAGCTTTTACAAATTTCGAGCATTGGAAGCTATCCAAAGCGTCAACAAAATATTTTTTAAATTGTATAGTAAAGTATTCAATAATTCAAAGAAGATTATCACCCAGCGTTTCATGGAAGGTGTCGTGACTTAAACCATTACTTATGTATGTTGATCGTGACCTTGTTATGTGAATCGTGTTGTCTTGACTGAACATTACTATCGCATGTTCAGTCATGGCATCTGAATTTTTTTTTTCAATATTCTGTATTTGCCTGAGAGAAATGTTCATTCAGTCGAAACACTAATAAATTAAATACAGCCATAAACTATCAAACCTGATTTCGTTATGCAGTTGATTGCAATTATAGCTTTCCAGTGCATCAGTTTATAAAGTAAAATACTTTAGATAGAACTATGATTAATTTGACTACTTTTGAATAGCTATAAAATATAGGAAGCGATTAAAATTAAAATATCCCAATTCAGTACACTATGAAAACATTGGAAACCTAAATTTGGTGGAATGTATTTCAGAATATAGAAAACTGAATGATGCTAAAATAACAAGAAACATGAACGACAGGAAGCGATGGGCCCAGAAATCTCAGTATAAAAATAATTCAGTCATCCCCTTAGAATAATATATATTAATTACGAATTATTAATGTATAAGACAACAATATATATATACACTGGTGTGCAAAACTTAAGCAACAGGTATGTTTTTTGCCATAACTTCACGAGAAATCATCTGAGAGACATGAAATTCAGAAATGAGATACAGCATTTTGTTCTGAAAGAATGACGAAAGCATAGTTGCGCAGAAATGAATACAATGCATACAGTATGGAATCAAACAAAAAAGGCTTTATTGAACTCATAGTATCGTTACACATGATTGTCTGTCCAAGAGGAAGAACAGCAAGCAGATGTTCCTTAGTATGGGATATGCCCTCCCCTTACTGCAATGGTTGCTTCGCACCGTCTCCCCATACTCAGCACCAGATTGTCCAACAGTTCTTGAGGTAAGAGTGCCCATTCCTCAATCAGCATCTGTTTAAGTTGTCGGGTGTTCCCAGGCGGATGTAATCGTGCCGCAAAGCGTCTCCCCAAAGCATCCCACACATGTTCTATCTGATTTAAATCAGGGGAGCACGCCGGCCAATCCATTCGAGTGATATCTTCACTTTTCAGGAGCTCCTCAACAGCATGAATCCTGTGTGGCCGTGCATTGTCATCCATAAAAACGAAATCTGATCCAATGGCACCCCGGAACAGACGCACATGGGGAAGGATCACCTCCTGACAATAGTGATCTCCAGTTACAGAACCTCTGTCGAAAACGTGGAGCTCAGTCCGCCCGTTCATCATAATGCCTCCTCAGACGACAACTCCAGGACCACCGAAACGGTTTTTTTCCGTGATGTTACTGGGATGAAACCGTGTCCCTACCTCTCTCCAAATCAACTGGCGTTGGGAATCGCTTGTGGCACTAAAACGACTCTCATCTGTAAAGAGGACACGACTCCATTGATGAGATGTCCAGTTTTTGTGCTCCCTGCACCACTCTAAACGGTGCCGCCGGTGGGACACAGTCAAAGGGATACAGCGTTCTGGACGGCGGGCGAATAGGCCACCTTTGTGAAGGCGTCTGGACACAGTAAAACGCGACACTTGTCGCTCCGTTGCTGCACACAGTTGCTGAGCAATGGCGCTTGCTGACTGGTTTTGGGTTCTTTTCGCCTGCAGGACGATATGTCGGTCGTCCACTGCAGTTGTTTTCCTGGGGCGGCCACCACCATCTTTTCTCACAACTGTACCTGTGGTTTGGAAGGCTTTCCAAGCCCGCGAAACGATACTTTTGTTGATTCCGAACTCTTCAGCTACACTGGTCACACTACGCCTCTCCTCCAGCTTTCCGATCATTCTTCCACGTGTGAAACCGTCCAGGTGATTTCTGCTAGCCATATTTCACGAATTAACTCACGTGCAGCGAATGTTTTTAATTTCGTCTCCGTCCTTCCTTTTATTGTAGGGTTGAGCTGCGCGCGCCTTCCGCACGCTCACGTCGTCTGTGACGTTTTGTTCCTGATATTTGCATACGCATGACCTTTCTCTTGAATTACGTGTTCATTGTACTGATCGCAAGAACTCCTTTTCTGCAATTTCATGGCTATCTGCTTAAAATTTGCATTGTTGCTTAAGTTTTGCACACCAGTGTATATATTGAAATTTAATGCTGTTTTTCCTGCGAGGTGGCATGGCCTTGAGTGGTCCAGACTGCTTTTGTGCCGCTCGTCCTGGTATATTCTTGTTATTGCTTGTTATGTTCAATACTTAATCCTAGAATGCATAACTTTTTATTTTTTTACAAAAAAATGTATGTGTTTTAAATCGCTGTATATAATTTAGGAAAATTGTTCAAAATTTTTAATTATTTTTTTTTCGTGAAATTAAAATTAAAAAAAATATGCTAAATGGTTAGATCATCAATTAAACGATATCCTAGTAACACATATCACAATATAACAGTTTTGCAATAAAAGCAAAAATCCTTTTTTACCAATATATATGTATATATTTTTACAATGCAAAAAAAGAACTGATAGTATTTTTTAATGGTAGAACTATTCATACAACAGCCATCATTGTATTTTTCCAGGTTTTCAGTTTAAATCTAATTCTAGTACCACTATTGTCATATATACGTCTTTTATACAAATGTTTATCAAAAAACCTTTAAAAAAAGATATCCAAATACTAATTGTTGCTCTTTGGAACAGTCATATAAAGTTTATAAAATGCAATAAAAACGTGTGCCAAATGGCTACACAATGCACTGTAGGGTTAAATTAACTAATGAATAAAAATCGCTAAATTCTAATATAGAAATTCGGGATTCTTATCAGATTTTTCTTTTTTGTGTAAATTATTTCTCCGTGTTTTGAAATAACCTATGGATAACTACCCAGATCTGACATTCTTGTGACCAGTATTTTTTTGCTTTTCCTAAAAATCTCTCTAAACAGGGATGCTTTAATTCAAACCACTCTAATTATTTTAGTCTAGATTATCTTCTATATATCTTTTAATTGTCCTTTTTATTTTTCAGAAATTATCTATCTGACTAAAATAACAATGAAAAGCGAAATTCTTAGTAGATTGCCAATCATTTCTCCGTGTTTTAAAATAATCTATGGATAACTACCCAGATCTTTTATTCTTATGACCAGTATTTTTTGCTTTGCCTCTAAATGGTTCTAAATAGGGGTGTTTAATTCAAACCACCCTAAATATTTTAGGCTAGATTATCTCTAAAATGTCTTTTAATTGTCCTTTTTATTTATTAATTATTTTATTTTATTTATTAATGATCTATCTGAACAAGTAATAAAGAAAAAAGATATGTACATATCGTTATAGCAGAAAATGCCGGCTACTGCAATAATCCTGTAAGCCAATTTAGTCCTTTAACTGTACATTAAAATATTTGAATTTTGAAGAAATATTTCAAATAAAATTGCCTCTTTCAATTTTATTAAACAGTAATTCGAGAATCAGAAAATTGAGTGACTTTAAAAATGGGAGAGTTATGGAAATCTTCACTACTGTAAGATTCTGTAACGGCTTTTGTTATGCGATTCGTTTTCTGAAAATGCTTGATCTGGGGCAAATCGAACTCATTCTATTCCATTTATAGCCAAAGCTAAACAGTTATTAAAAAGCAATACGCTTAATGTGAGCAACGGCTTACATAAAAGGTTGGTACATTTATATCTAATACTGCTCCTCCATCTGTGTGTGAAGGAGCACCTATTTGAGAGCGCGCGACTTGTGCAAATTTATACTGATGACGACCGAGGCAGCGTGCTTACATTGGATGGCAGAAGAACAAAAACAAAAGACAGCAGATCAATCAATAACTATCCATGCTTGTATTTTTAGAGGCTGTTCTGAAATCCCGGGGATCGAAATTGCGTGATTTCATTTCGTGTGCAAGGGGGAGCCGAATCGCGTGATCCGATGCAAACCTGCGCGCCTGCTTCTATCTCAGAATAGAAATTGTGAACATCCTTCTGCTCCCACAAAATGGCGGGCATATTTGTTTTCCGTCAATAACGTTTCATTTCTGCACAGAGTACTGAATAAGTATTCAGATTTCACTAAGAACAGTTGTTTTGAATGTGATTAATATTTAATACCGGTTTTCTGTTTCTGTTTTAACAGTTTGATTGATTTTCACGAGAGTCACTCTATTTCGAATTAACATATTTGTAATATAAGCTAAAATTAATTCACTTTAAACGATAATGCAGTGAAAGAATTATGCAATGTACAAAATGGTCATTAAGTACTATCAAATCGAAATGCATTCCCAAAACAGAATGTATAATCTTCTTAGATAACAGAAAAAATGAATTGTCAACTGCTCCTCTCTGTAAATGATTCGATGAATTTTTCCTTCATCTAAGGAATTTGGAATTTTAAATTAAATCAAAACACTTGTGTTATGAAGCGTTTGATTATTTTCAAAATGACATTTTTTGTTACAATCCATATTACTTAGTTTTTTTTATAACAGATTTACTCGTTTCTTCGTCTTTTTTTTTTTTTTTACTTTCTTGTGTACAAAGTATACAAAGAGAAAGTATTGCAATCGTCAAAAAATTCGAAATCAAGATTTTGACTTATCTTCACGTTTCAGACCTTTCCGAGTTCGAAAAATACATTTTGAAATTATGTCTGCCGATGAAAATGATAATTCAAAAAGACTTTGAACTAGACAATTGAAATCTGGTAAATAGACTTAGCACCACATTTGCAGATTTCTATTAAACTCTGTTTAAAATCCATTCAGACAACGTCTGTCTGTTGGACTGTCTTTGTATAAGTAAACACGATAACTACAAAATGAAAAAAAAGCTAGATAAATAAAATTTTGAGCGTAGGATTAACATCTAAAATCGAGATTCTTTTTTAAATTTTGAACCAAATCCATCAAAATATTAATCTTCTGTTGATCAAAGGCAATGACTCAAAAACATAATGACTTAAATCAATAAAATTTAGTATGTGGCCTTGTGACTACAATTGTAGTTCTTTGTTCAATTTTGGTTTCAATCGCTTTAAAGTAAGGCCTTCAAAATATATATTCAAGAGACAGATCAGTAAATATCATAGATTTGCGCCAAAGATCAAAATTTCGTAATTATTATTTTCCAATGCCATGCAAGACATTTGGCAATTTGGTATGTGGTCTTTGCATGATATTTGTAGCTTTCTAACAAATATCAAACGAAATCAATTTAAACGAAGCTTGCCTATTTATTATACGAGTACAAGTGAAAATGATAACTTTAAAACACACAGAGCTAGATGGTAAAAATTTGGTACACAGTTTTATCATCTAAAGTGAAAATATATATCAAAATTGGAACCAAAGCTGTCAAGTTTGACCGTCTACCGGTCTGTTCAATCACATGCATATAAACATGATAATTCAAAAAGATAGAGATAATTAAAAAAGGTTTAGATAAATGATTTTTTTTGTGTTAAATTTTACTTTCAATTTGTCGGGAAAAAAAAGTCTTCCAAATTTGTCGACGAAATACAAAATTCTCATAAACTGGATTTTGAAAATAAAAATCTGAGATTTCGTTGAGCTCTTGGCTTTACCTGAGATCTACATTTTTTACTGCGATAGGGAAGGGAGATAACATCTTTATTCGAGATTATACAAAAAAAAAAAAAAAAAAATCTGGTAAACATTTTTCCTGGGCATTTCGCATCCTTCTTCAGGCAGAGTTAATGGTAGGAGTTCGAGGTTTGGTTGACAGAAAAATCGATACCAGGAGTAAGTGGAGATACATGATGCAGATAGACCTTGTGCACTTATTATCTTCTATGTAACTTAAGCCCAGCACATCAAGCCAAATCCGATCATCAATGTAGAAAGCAGTCAGAGTTAGTATATCGTGGGGTGACGTTTGATATCTAACACGGCCTTATTTCCATCCCTCTACTTCCATCAAGTCATTATTAATGGATGCTAAATGCATGCGGGTGAGGAGGAGAGATTTGGGGTGCATGGAAAGGAGAAACTTGCGGTGTGCTCTAGGGAGGCTATCACTGAGGGGGTTGGAGTGATGCTGACGTGGAGTACTCTTGAACGATCCGCCTAAACGGATGAGCTAAAAAATATAATGGAGTGAAGAGAAATGATGATTGGCTTTAATCGTTTTCACGACGGTACGTCGTGCAAGTTTGAAGGGTGGGAAGTTGGGTGGAAGGTTTATAGGGCATATATCGTCCCTATCACCTGACCTTAGTTCAAAGTTACGACGTTTGTACCAAAATAGTCCTTTTAGTTTCAAAACTGGTTGTTGATGGAGTAGCTTAAATTCATCACACCTTTCTAAAAAGATGTGTTCTATTGATTTAGAATATAATCAGCAGGCTTTCACTTTTATAAAGGAAAGCAAATATACTGGCTATCTTAAAAAATTGGAATAAGCATTTAGTTCTCTTAACATTGCATTTAAGCATATACTTTCAATTACAATGTTTCATTAAATAGGGAAGAAAATTGTGTAAGAAGATTTTCGCTCCTTTGGAAGATGATAGTAAAAAGATAAAAAAAATTACATTTTTATACATCCAGCATAGAGCAAAAAAGTCAAAGAGTAAAATGTTTCCCTTATATTCATCTACGCATACGCAAAGTTTCGCATTCTTATATACTAAAGGAATATATCTAGTATTCTAAGGATTATAGGTATATTTAAATAGGATACTATCTACTATTCTAAGTTTATTATTCCTTTCTATCAAAAATTTGCCGATTATGCTTATTCTTAAATTTAGAGAACTAATCACAAATTTAGAAGGAAACAATTATTTCAGAAGTCTTAGTTCATTCAGTATAAAAAAAAAAATACCATATGCAAATATTTCTCTATTAGTACATCATCCAATCACCATGACTTGAAAGAAATTTGCAAATCACACGTAGTGTTGTTCACTTTGATTAATCGACAGTTGCAATTTTGACTTTGTAAGGAAAGGAAGAGAATTTTAAGGTAAGAATTTTGACTTTCTTAGGAAAGAAAGATAATTTTAAGGTGAGAATTTTGACTTTGTAAGGAAAGGAAGAGAAACTTGAGAAACTGAACATTTAAGATATCCCAGGGAAATTCTGGATTGCTAAATAAGAAAATAAAATTCTTTGCTTGCGGTTGTTTGCCTTTAAAAAAAACTGACATACTTCAGTAACATGGAACGTTTGGGTATACTGATGATTTCTGCTGAAGATAATCATAATGCTTGTTACCTATAGAAGAATATAAGCATTGTTTCCAGAATTCCCGACATCTTTCTAGAAAGTGCACTTATAATACGGTTCAGAGATAACAAACCACAGGATCATCACTTCTGCGGGATGGAACCAGGAAGACGAGGCGTTTTACAAACTATACTGAAATTGACATTTTGGCCTATTTCTCAAATGACACTCTTGCTGGAATACGAACAGTTAGTTCAAAAGCCACTGTTTAGGGAATTCCAAAAATAACAGTCTAGAGAATATTTCAACAAAACAAAAAGAATCCATAAATGATTCGTTAAGTCCATGGACAGTTATGACAGTTATATGGACATTTACGTCATAGAAGTTTAGAATTTTACAACTGGACCCTATTTTAAGTAAAATTATATCCTTATTTTCTGAGAAATGTAACCTGTATTGATGAATATCGCTTTAATCGAGAAACAATCGTGATTTTCAAAACGATCACTTTTAGAAAAATAAAACCCCATCCTACCTATTTTTATGTTAAAAGTGATGAGTTGGATCGTCTATATACAAGCATTGTTGAAAGAATGCACTTTGTATAGATGAGGAAAAATGTACAACTTTATAATCTTTTGCAATTTCTATATCATCCCTGAATATTATGTACAATGAAGGCTCATTCAGGTATGGAAAATTTGTCCAAGTCAATAAATAAATTTGCTTTTTATATCACAGAAAATTTTACAGATTGAAGCATCAAACTTTGTGTCCTTTTAAATGAGAGTAAGAAAAATATTTTACTCATTGGCACATTTTTTTGCGGTAACTTTGTATTTTTATCCTTTACAGAAGCCAAAATATTTTCAAACATTTGGTTATCAAATATATATATATATATATAAAGAGAAAAATAAAAAGCATTTTTTTTTACTTAGAAAAAATATTTAAATAGTAATATTCGTAAAAGTTTAAAGAAAAAAATTATTTCAGATTAAATCATATCAATTGGAATTCGGTCTTTCAACTATTAAAGAGAATTTTAGGAATGAACGTACCTATCAACTAGTACTTAATTAAATCAACCAATCAACTAGTAACTGGTAAATTAATGCACAATAATTTATTTCGGCATTGATAAAGTAACATTTTAAGGTATTAAATTGTTACATTTAAGAGATAAAGTATTTTTATATGAATTATTATATCTTCTATGTGTCGTTTACATCATTATTAAGCTGGAAACTTCTGCTATTGTTTCCGTTTAAGAGTGCCTCTTTTGACAGAGTTTCTATCAGAGAGCCATAAAGAAGTAGTCTAGACTTAATAGAATTATCTGAGCTATATTTTCTTTCTTTTTTCCAATGTAATTTCCATCTAACGTTGAATCTTCGAGGCCATTCAACTTGCTTCCTTTACTGGAAAACAAATGCATGACTTCCAGGTGGTGTTTCTCAGATGGTATTGATTGTCTCTGGAGATTGCTACAGTTTCCATCTAAGTAACATTGATTTTAAAGAAAATTGCTATCAACAAACAGTTTTGCGCCAACATAACTACTTCTTATTACAGAGAAAATTACATGAGAACCTCTCTTGTCTTATTGATGAAAAAATCGAACAAATGGTAGAAAGTGTTTTACTTCTTTTTTATGGTTTTTACATCTGAAATTCATTCTAAATAATCTAGTTTTTTTTCCTGTTTCTTAATGATTATTTCCGAAACACATTTATACACTTTCGTTTTTTTATTCAGTAATAAATATAATAGGACAGATGTATTTGTTTTTTCAGTTTATCTGGAAAAGACAAACTTTAAATATCAGGCATTTTTGTGATGTGTCTAGTTTTTTCAGTTTAAGCTAAACAAAATTTATCGAATAAAAATGCTTCCTAAACTGAATTATAAATTAAATCGTACCTGTTTAGTTAAAACTACTCAATATAAAGTGAAATGTTCTCATAAGATGAAAATTGCAAGTTGTCAGAAGTGGTGTCTATAACTTTTTGACAGTCTTAAAATAAATCAATATTAATACGATTATAATCAGTAGAATGCTGTAATGATATAAAATTCTCTAAATTATTAATAAAAAAGATTCTTTCAAAAGATTTCACAATTTTTTTGACAGAAAAAAAAAGAGTTTTGCTCTTCAGAAGATTTACGATAAGGACTAGAATCCAATTATAACGTAACTGATAATACAAAAGGTCGAATGTAAAAGTTCCATTCAATTGAAGTCAAATAGTAGGTACCATTCATATCGCCAAAGGTTGTCAAAACGCAAAATGGATTGTTTTTTAAGTTTAGTAACATATGGCAACCGGAGCAACTCGATGTATGAAAGTTATATGAAATAAATCTATTAACTTTCAATTAATTATTTGTTAACGAAAAACAATTAACTGACCTCTTGCTTTATTATAATTTCGTCTTACATAATTATTGTTGTATTTGCTTTAGGACAATCACTGACTACAACAGAAGAAAAATTCTCATCACCAGTCAACTATGCAATATCAAAGGACAGGTATGCTAATACTTTTGAGACAATGAAAAGGGGAATGTGTCTCTGCTCTTTTTTTCCCCTGCTCCTACTCTCAGCTGCGACTGGTGACAAGATATAGTAGTTCATTTGCTGAGAGCGATTGTTCCAGAGTAAACGTAACTTAATATTTGTCACGTGATAAGATCAAACTCTCAGATTCTACGACGATGCATTCATTCTCGCCAATTTTTTCTTATGATTTACAGAGATTTGATTAATTAATAACACTTTGCTTTAATTCTGCTCGACTCTTTAAAATGTTTTACTTTTTCTGCATGGAAAATCTTGGGTACACCGCTTTAGTAGTAATTTTAGGCATTAAATGACCAGTAAAAATACTTATCAATAGCTGTTAATACTTAGAAACCCATGTGTTCATCCATTATTGAGGTAAGGAAGCCAGGATTTTCAGGCATATTTTAAATCGTTTGTGGCGTATGAATCCAGAATTTCCAGGCATATTTTGCGGCGTATGAAGGCCCAATTCAGTTACATGGATATGATCTAAAATAATAAAACGGACCCTAGAGTTGTACTTGTATTTGGGACGTATGAATGAATTATATCACCTTAATTTATTTCACACACACACACAAAAAAAAAAAAGGAAAAATCATTCAAAGAAGGGTTAAAGCATCAGCCAATTAATCAAATAAATTCAACCTGCCAAACAGTCAAAAAAGTTGATTTTATTTGAAATTTATTGCGTGAAAATAAATAAAGAGTAACAACGTCTTATTTTATCGAAGATTGATGTATTTGTTCCAGTTTTATTTACATTATATATATATATATATATATATATATATATATATAAGAGAAAGAAAATACAACTTCAAAAAATAGGACGCAAATTAATTAAGTTTAAAACTTTAAATCAATTATGCCTTTTCTTTAATCACGCCAAGAATTTAATACTATCTTATTGTCTTTGTTTGCTCCCCGAGCGCCATCTTGTTATCCATTGTTTCCAAAATTTTAATTTTGAAGGAGAAGAAAGTGCAAAGAATGTTTACCTTTCATCCATTCAACTTATATTATAAACTGGATATATTTTTTTCTTTATTGTTTTTATGGTCGGTTATTTGCAAAGGAAATTTCATGGCAATATCCACCAGGGACTTTGCAGGATATAAGTAAAGCAAGTTTGTTGGTTCCTACACACAGACAAGTTTTAATTTTCTAATGCCACAGCAATAGAGATACACTTCGGCTAACGGTTATTAGACCCATTTTCTTTTCAAGGCTTCTCTTTTCTTGATATTCATAAATATGCAAAGGTAACGAGATGATCCTGAAGTTCTTTTTTGATTATTGTTGCTGAGAAAGCGAGGGCCAGCAGCTTTGCTCAATGGTGCTCATACCATTTGGTTTCTATGGAAACATTTCTTTTCGAAAACTATAGTTCTCCCGAAAACTATAGCATTTTCAATATGCAAAAACATCTAAGCCGCAAAATAGATTCTTGTGTCGCTAAAACCTCCTAAAATGCAAAGCAGTATTTCTTCTGCCATATCTCTTTTCGTATCAAGCAATAATGAAACGACATTCCAGGCGTTTCTGTATCTAAACAGTCTTGAGGCAGAATTCTAATCTTTTTGTTTACATGCAGGGGGAGAGCAGGAATGTCTTCGTTTTAAGAGATACAATAGCCGAATTGCTTTTGGCTATTGTAAACTGTAACGATGAGATGCTTTCAACTAATACCGTTTTGATAGCTTTATTATTATTATTTTTTTCTTTTAGAGGATCACGAAATGAGATATTCACATTGAATAACAGTTTTATTAAACCTATAGTATCGGTTGAGAGAGAAATATATATTAATTTATTGAAACCAAATTTTATTGCATACATCCTGGCACTTAGAAGTTAGTATGTAGGACGTCAGAATCGGATGATATTAGACAAGTCTATTTTGATAAATCAGGAAACGACTGAGCATCGAAGTTTCCCGTATCTCGCTGCGTTTCGTTCCTTCACAATATCAAATTCACTACAACGTTGTCATCAACTTTTTCCCCAGAAACTATGACAGTTAGATAAGTAAAATTTTTGAAATAACTGGAGTAGTACATATTCACATTTTAAAACATCATTTTCTTTTTCTTATTAAAAACAGAAATTATTTAGCAGAAAAGTATAATTCAGCTCTCTTTTTTCACTTAATTCCCTCACTTTATATGCCACGTTTTTCTACTAATTTTTTAACGATATTTGAGTTTCTAAAAAAATATCCATTTCACAAAAAATCACAAAAATCCTTGCATTATAATATAGATGTCTTTAAGTTATACATCACAAATTTTTAAGTTATTAAATTTTATAAATAATAATAAAGATGCACGTGACATTAACATGATTTGATAAAAACAAGTATAAGCGTCTTTATTAATTTTTCAACTTACTAAAACATCATTAGATTTTTCAGTTGATTATACTTCTTATTAAAATTTTTTCTTTGAGATATCAGAATGATTTTTACCTTCAACAAACAATTAAAGTACACTTAAGCAGACAAGAAAATAAAATAGGTTAAGTAAACAATTGACCAGTGGGCAAAAATATTTTAAGAGAGGACCTCGAGATTCTATTGTAGTATTTTAAGAGTGAATCAATTTTTTTTTGCTCTTATTTGGCCATCCGTATACTCGAACTTATTCAAAAGAATAATCAAATATCCTTTAGATTTCAAAACACATTTATTGTATTATTTTTTTCCCCATTTTCAACGTATTTAATAAAAAGTTATTAATCTGAGAGGAAATAATTAGCTAATCAATTTCAAAACATTTATTAAAAAAAGGTCATCAAATGTTAAAATAGCTTCATTAGGTTAAGAGTAAATAAATAAATAAATAAAACTAAATTTTGAAAAATATTTCAACTTCATCAAACATTTGTTCGAAATTTTTGAATTCTACTATTTAACTCAATCATTAGATCATTCACAACAAGCCCATATTCGTTTCAGAGTCCCGAGGCTAGCACTTTTCGACTACAGTATTTTGTTAAAGAGTGGTATGTAGATGGATAAGCAGTTATTAAACCTCCTAATTCCGCAAATAAACTGAATTCACCCTATTGCTAAATGTAAACATCTCCTTCTTTCATCATTTTTCTCACCTTTTTTTGACAAAATAAACGCCTCCTGACGCATGTTCAAAAGTGCCGTGGGTTCCTGAATCCGAGAATGAACAGTACATCCCAACTTTCTAAGTGAACAACTTGTTATGGTATACTGCAAGCCTCCTATCCTTCCCCACAAGCATTCACCGACCGGCCAATTCAAATGCAACGATGGAAAAGGGCTGATGGAGATTTCGAAGATTTGGATATCTAGCTTTACGCTTCATACGTAGTCAGTTATGATGTGTAACTTCACTTCACTCCACATCAATGGAGTGCCGCCATTCCATTGGCGTGAAGTGATCGGGAATGTCCGGCTTAACCAGAATCAACATGAATCAAGCTCAGGTATTTGAAACGTTTTGAGGGTTGAACCCGAGAGTTTCCGATCGCAAAACTGTTTGATCTCTTTGAAAATCCTTTTAGTGGATAATTTTCCTATAATTTACTTGAAATTATAATATATTTTCTAAGAATGAAAAAAAAAAATTAAAAATTAAAAAAAAAGTTGGTACATTTTTTTCCCCCAAATTCTGTTTTATTTTTTTTAGACATTATGCTTATTTTAAATGTTTTTACTTTGTTTTCTATCACTTACACCTTTGCTTCATCTATTGATAATCTTTTATTCATCCTATGAACTTTAATTCTTTAAAAAGTTTTCCGGCGTGATTTTTCAGTTTCATTTTTAGATAACTACTCATTCGCAGCCTCTTCTTGAAAACCAAATTTATTTTTGCAATATATATCATATATGCGAAAAACTGTCATAATAATTTGACACAATCTTAAATCAATGGGTTTGCTTTGCGTGCTTAAAAGAAATTGAAAATATACGAAGTTCCCAGTTCTGCGGTGTTATACATTTACTTCACTCTGCAGTATCTATCTAACAAATACATGAAAGGATGGATTTGTTTACGCGTATTAGAACTTCGAAAATCAGGGAATAATTTATCTTTCCCAAAACAATACATCATTTTGTTTCATTTTTTATGCTTTTATTACCGCGTTATATATTCCCTACATACACGTATAAATCTCATTTTCCTTCACTGTTTTATGTATAAAATTTTGTATAAAATTGCTACCATATGGTACCGATAATAATTCTTATTGCGAAATAAATTTGAGCTCGATTTTGCTTTATAATTCACTGAATATGAGAAGAATCGCCGAAGCTCAATTAACCTTTTTTTTTACGAGCTATACAAGTGCTGTACCGGGAGAAATGTTACGAGTACAGGTTGGTACAGATATTGCATCACTAAACATCTAGGATTTCACATTTAATTTTTATGTCATTTGATGCTCTTATTTAGTTTACTAACCCACATGTATCTGCAAGATTATTCGATATTTAATTATCATATATTTAAATTTTGTTTTAGAGAAACTCATAAGAGTAAATATAGCAAGATAAAAAAAAACGAAGGATATTACAAAAAACTGATTCATGCAATTTTAAATTAAATTATAAAAAAGAAAGGGAAAATTTTCGAATTATTTTCTGGTATATTCGTATTTTGATAACCAATCATAGGATTTAATGCTTCTAAATTTTTTTTACAGTTTGTCATGTAATTCATGTTCAGCGGTAACACTGGATCTCAGAACTGGAAGATCAAAAGGTTTCACCAAAATGCATAAAGTACAAAGACCACTATTCATTAAATCTCTCTGCGATCAAATATGCTTCCTCTAATGTTACGTGGTTGTTTGAGGAGAAAGATAGTGTCGCTAAAGATGCCTTCAGGATCTCGTCCTTTTTAAGTGCGACGGAAATCATGCCCCTTAGTTGCCCTCTTAACCAAGTTCTTTTCAAATTTATCCTTCTCCTCCGTCCCTAGCATTTGCTATCTTATCTTTTTCTCTTGACTGCAAACGAAGAAGCTATGGGCGCACTATTTTTTAATTTTAATTAATTAATTTCTTATCATACATAATGCTAAGAATGTCTCACGTAATGTCTTCTAACAATATCAGTATATGAAGGGTGATTCAAAAAATAGTTTCCAAATTTCAAGGGTAGGTGGGGCATATAGAAAATTAACTAGCCATTATTACAGTAAAATCTGGGAGTGAAAACACAAAAGATGACTGCCACAGGAAACTCCTGAATTAAGTAAAAGAAAAGGGTTAAAAAAATGAAGTGCACAGCTCAAGTTTAATGAAATACACATTCACAATATCGCAATGACACAGTTGCATTAATGACAATAATACAAATCGCATGCAGTAGGACAAAAACAAAGGCAGGCAAGCAGAACACAGAATCAGCAGCAAACCTTTAGAGTATTTAAAGTGAATGTTCAAAGACTCGAAACTATACATGCTTCGCTTATTGTTATTCATGATACTGTATTGTATTATGGTAAATTTATAATCCATTAAACCTATTGCCCACTATATTTTGTATATTTTTCTTTTATTTAATTCACTTGCAAATAATACCCTTCAACGTTGCCCTTTCCATTTGCTACTCCATACTTAATTGTAAAAAATGACGTTTCTATATTCTTCGTCTGTCCTTAAAGTTTGTAAACTACCTTTTGCCCCCCTCCCCTCGGTATAAGTGACAAATGTTCTTCACTCAGCGCTGTTCAGAGTTAAAATAAATCCAGTTCAAGATTCTTTATAATGACAATTATTATCGAAAATTTACGATGTCCGGCCTTTTCAAGTTCTAATTTAACTACTGGACGCGATGTCAATTTAATCAGTCATACAATCAGATAAAGTGAACAAAAATTCCTTTTAAATATTAGTGTTGTCTTTCCTATTTTTATAACCTTGAACTTATTCACTCGTTAATAGCAATCGCAATTGGTAATGTGTACCAATTTCAGTTTTGTATGAAATGCTTTCCTCTTCAATTAAGTGTTTGTGGAATCTGAAATGCAGGATCTTCCGTCTTCATGCATTGACTGAAGCATTGTACACGTGCTTCTTTTCCTTCTCTTTTTTTTATTTAACATGCAGTCATGATTTTAGAATTGAATTTCTTTGTTTTATAATGCATTAATGGATTCATGTATCTTGAAGTAAAGGAATGTAAAGAAATAAAATTCTTATTTGTAGAAGAATTTTTATCAGTCCTAGTGGGTAATTTTGATACTTCGGAGTAATTCTTGCATTCAAACTCGTATTCTTTATAAATAAGAATTTGCATACTAATTCGATTAATAAAAATATTTTGACGTATTAAAGGAAATAAAGAAATGTCTACTGAAAAATGAAACTTATAGAAATGAGATACAACAATTATTGCAAAACGTGTCGAAAAGGTAGATCAACTGTTTTTCTACTAAATAAAAGAAAAATGTAAAAATATTCTTCAATTAATATTTAAAAAAATGAAATAATGCTTCTTAAATCCAAAATTTGGGATTCAAAATAAAAATTTAAGACCATGAAGGGTTCATAAAAATACTTTAAATAAATTGGAATTTGTATCATATTCACTGTACGGTCTAATTTTTAATGCATATTTAGAAATTTTATTTCTCATGATAATCATTATAGCTTAATTTTTGATGAATGTTTAGGAATGTCCTTTCTTGTGTTATTCACTATGTCTCAATTTTCCTAACGAATTGTTTTCAGCATCTTATGTTTTTACGTAATTGTTTTGATCAACATATTTTTAATAAAAATTATAATATTCTAAAGTACATTAATTAAAACTTTTGCAAATTTAGTACATTAATATAAGGAAGTTTTTAAAACGTTTTTATTTTGATTATTTTCTTCTTATTCTTAATTTTAATTCATTATCATAAATATTATGAAGCCTTGTAATCAATTTGTCCCAAACTCACTATCAGGTATTCAACTAATGTATAGAATTAAAATTGAATTAAAGTGAATAATTAGTGAAAAATTCAGTTCTGAAGATATTAATGAATTATCAGAGAGATTAGTTGTACAAATTTTTAGAATTCTAGAACAGCAGGAATTCAATAAAAAATTGAATACAAAATTGCATCTTTACAAACATGAAAGAAGTCAAGTTAGATGTGGAAAAATATAATAGTTCTCAAAACATTTCCTTTACGTTAAAGGCAGCAATACACGATTTAATAGTTCGAAAAATAATTCCTTGTTTTAAAAATAAAAAAAAAGAATTGAAAATCCTCAATTATTTTCGATGAAGCACTAAACGAGCTGATATTAAAAAAATAATTTACTGAATATCATTCAGAGTATTCACTTAAAATGTCGACAAAGTGAAAAAAAAAATTAAAAGCTGTTGGATGACAACTTTTAAAATTCAGTTACATGTCTTAAAAACAGTATAATAAGGCGGGAATGTGGTAGTAACACTAAAGTGTTATTTAGATTCAAAAACTGTTCAAACAATGTAGTACTATTTATAGTGTGAGTAGATTAGCGAATATGTGTGTGATCCAGCCAGTCTAATAGCATGCAAAAAGATTCAATGAAAATTTGTAATTTAATCTTAATTTTAAAAATTTCTAATACAATTTTTACTCTGATCTAGAGAAAACTATATTACATTAAAAATGCACAGAAAAGGATTCAATAAAAATTTGTAATCTAATCTTAATTTTGAAAATTTCTAATACAACATTTATTCAAGTCTAGAGAAACC
>JAPMOR010004942.1:614279-639048 GCA_026543865.1 Argiope aurantia
ATTTATTCAAGTCTAGAGAAACCATATTACATTAAAAATACACTGAAAACGATAAAATCTTGCAACTGAATTTGAAAATTTTTAATACAAGTTATATTGCTTTCTTCTGTTTTCTTTATTAATCAAGAATTGATATAGAATTGTATACAAACTCATAATCAATAATCAAGATCCAAAATAATTCCAATAGGAAGGAAAATTCAGTAGATTTGGAGTGCCTAATTTAAAAATATTTATAAAATCCACATTTCTATCATTTTTATTTTTATGAATGTTTATCGTTCAGAGGAATTATTTTATTAATTATATTTATAAAAAAAACAGGTATCCTCTAAATTCATAACTCTCTACATCCATTAAGATGGGATAGTATATTGTATTTCGTGTATTGTAACTTCAGAAATGCAGCAATTTTTTTTCAGCGTATAAATAGTAGTATGTAAATCTATTGAAAATCTAATGCAGTTTTCTTTCAACTCTTTTAACGAAAAGCAGGAAACCTGAGATACTCTGGCAGTTTCCCTATTCGAACCGTTTGCCTCCCCAAGTACCGTGTTTTCTCTTTGCACCCACTTTCCTTTTTGTTGAATAGGCGCATTTGCAATACGTTCTTTCTTTCTTTTCCCATCTCCCCCCCTCAACAGGCAATAAAAGGCAATAAAAGTACTGTTAGAGATGCTTTAAACTAGCTTTAGAATATTTTTTTATCAGCAAAAAAAAAAAAAAAAACGCGAGGGGAAAAAAAAAGAAGGAAATAAGAAAGGAAAATAGAGAAATAATTTATGATAAATAGATAAAAAAAATCGTAAATTGTCATAGATAAATTTGAATACTTTTTTTTTTGCTCCCGATTTTTTTTTATTATTTTTTTTGGCAATATTTGCTTACAAATATTGAAAAGTCTGAAAGAAAGTGCTTTCAGAATTGTTATATTCTCAAAATTATTCTATAGGATTCTATGGAAATGGAGAAAAAAAGAAAGAAAAAGAAAACCCCTCCTACATAGGGAAAAAAAAAAATAAACTCTTACATAGAAAAAAGAAGGGGAAAAAAAAACTTTCAGAGGATAACTTTAAAACCCAAAATTACTTAAAGAAAAAGAAATAAAGTGATTCTAATGCTTTATCCATTCAGAATAAAATGCTGGAATATTGAATAAAAATTCTTTAAAGCATCATCGGTAAATGCCTTGTTGAAATGCACAGCAGCACACCTACAGATAGGTATAATAATGAAATGAACCAAACACCACAAAGACACTATCATAATTGTTAAACTGTTTAGTCTCAGAATTTTGAGGTATCTCTATCTTTTTAGAACATCTGGAGTACTCCTTTCAAAATAATTTTTTTGGAATGATGTCTGTATACCCATGTTTATATGAACATGTTAACTCAAAATCCGAATCAGCAAGAGGAATGAAATTCGGCATGAGGGTTTAACATCCCAAATGTGGATATATTTACAAATTTCGAAAGAAATTCATTCAAGTGAGGTCCGTATGTCTGTCTGTATGCACTTTAGTTAGATCTGATAAGCATGCGAGGATCAAAGAGAAGTTATTGATATTTTTTATTTTCGTTCAATAGAAAAGTAACTTTTATTTTAGATAGTTTTCCCCTTGATCCTGGCATGTTCATTTATTGCTACTTTAAATTTCATGATTTTTAAAAATATTTAATCGGAGTTGCCTTAATATTTTCAAACGAGAGTCAGAATTAAAAAAAAAACTTAAAAAAAAAAAACTGTGAAAATTTATTTTTTTAAGTCAAATTCTTAATAAAAACTAATTATTCTTTAACTGAAATCTACTTAGTGAAAATAACCTTCATCAAATCAAAATTCCAATAATAATTTTATTAACTAATTATTGAACTATTGAAAATAAATTTTAAAAGACATAGTTTATGTTATACAAAAACCATCTTTATAAAATGTAACAGGTAAGTTACGTCATCCTCATTTTTATGATCTACGAGTATCACAGCCACCAATTGCCACTTTTGAAAGTAAACACTGACAACAAATTTTACTTCGAAATTATTCTGATGGCAAAAGAAAAATACGAAGTGCCAAGAATAAACGAACATTAATCACACTATTGAAGGTTTTTTTTTGTTGACTTTTCGGAATAAAACTTCATTTCTATAAAAGTTGAACTATTTTTATGAGTATTTAGAATTTCGCCTTTGTTAGCCTTTTAATTTGACATGCTTGGGTTCTGGACTATAAGAAATATGACCGGCTCAAAGTGCTGCGTTTACTTTTAATCGTAATTTAATTTACTTTAATCGTTCAAAATCGTGGAATATTGCTTAACAAAGGCAAATATTTTTTTATTACATGAATTTTAAATATGCAAATGCTCGGCTTTCCAATCTGTTTTGAAGCATGATTTGTTCATGCTCTGAATTTCATTAAATGTGCTCTAAAGATGTTCTATCAATACTGAGATGATATTTAAGTTAAATTAAATTATGCTGGATTTCTGGTCTTTGCACTGTATCTGAAACCAGAGAGATCAGTATTTGAATTCGTAATTCATGCTTCTTAAAAGACTTTTCGGTGAGATTTCAAATTCTTATCAAAAGCATCATAGCATGATAAAGTTTTAGGTTTGGTTCTCCTAAAACTTTATCATGCTGCGATAAAGTTTTAGGAGAACCAAACTTCATCGTAGCATGAGTTTAGGCTAGCCTAAAATCGAGCCTTATTTTAGGTTATCTTTATTTTATTTCCAAAATTTTCTTTTAATTATAAAGCAGTGATAAGATGCACACAAATTATTTAATATTGTGGCAACGAGCATAAGTATAAATCCAATAATTGAAAAGAACAAAAAATATCGTTGTAAAACGCACAGAAGAATATTTTTAAATATTAATTAGAATTTGAGAAAAATGTACGAAAATAAAAGCGGTGTCACTGAAATAATTATTATTTGAATTTTAAATTGATATGAAAATGATTTTTATGTGATAATATGCTCAGAAATTATATCTGGAAAATAGTAAAATTTTAATGTATTTTTAATTAAAAATCTAAATAAATTTCAAAAAATTCCTTTTTTAATGCGTAATTATTATCCAAGAATTTACTGCGTGCCAAATTTTGTACCTTAAGTCCACCGATATTTCCTCCCGAGAGTTTTAAAGAATTTTTTCATCAGACACGTCGCAAACTACATAAAAGCATAATAGCCAATAAGCATTAATTATCATACAAATAAAATGCTTGATAATATAAAATAATTATATACACAAGCGATAATAATCGATTCTCAATTTTCCATTTTTAACAAAATGGAAAAGGAAAATTATATTTAGATGCATTATTAAAGAATAAAATCTAATCACAAATCGGATTGATTTTTTGCAAAGAGAAACGAAAATCTAGGGTTTCCATATAAAACCAATATTTATTGTATTGTGAAGAGTCTAGACAAGCTGATTGTTCCGCAGTCTAGAAGATCAATTAAGAGAATTTTGGGTTATTGAAACCATTTTTCAATGTTGTGAAATC
The DNA here is from genome assembly GCA_026543865.1 of Argiope aurantia. Taxonomy (NCBI): domain Eukaryota; kingdom Metazoa; phylum Arthropoda; class Arachnida; order Araneae; family Araneidae; genus Argiope; species Argiope aurantia. The sequence goes on from JAPMOR010004942.1 coordinate 617,802, forward strand.
TATTTAGTGAACTCTCAAATAAGATAGAATATCCAATGGATAGGTTGCGTACTTGAAAGGTGATGTCGAAATAGGAGATTTATGAATAGGAATCCCTATATATAGAGGGGATTTCATTAAATTCTCTTGATGTCAAGTCATCCCTGAAGATAGAGGGAGTTTCATTAAATTCTCTTGATGTCACCTCATATACGTAATTACTCACATTCAACTGTTTTTTGGAATTTTCTCTAAAGTAAAAGCAACTGTTAGTCCAGACTTAAATAACGCATCCACAACATACTTTTTCAGTCGAGGTTTTCAAGTTGATTGCCTTGATTTGAGCCGAAAATAAACAGATCAAAGGAAAGCAAATGAATTAACTCTTTAAGAAATACCTAACGAGGGATCCGTTTATTTGAGAAAACCAACTCAAGCAGAAGACCTTTGAATTAAAAGGCTTTTCATTTGGTAAAAGGCTTTTGATTTTGAAAAGATTCTCTATTTGTGAAGATTTTTTTTAATTTTTTATTTTAAGTTCCCAGAATTGAACAACATCTTTGAAAATAGTAGAAGACATTAACGAAAAAGCCATATCATTCAACTTCACCGATTAAATAAAATTAAGACTGTTTGTCTGGCTGCATGTGGATTCAAAGTTGGTCTAGTTGCTAACAAGCTATTAAGCCGATTTTAATTCAATTTGTGCAATAATGTGGAAATAAAATTCTGAGAAGTAACGCATACTTTGCTTTAGTTCACTAAACTAATTTTAAATAGTATTTCAGCTCCGTTTGTCAATTAGAACATAAAAAAAACACCTACTTTATTCCGTGTTTATATTTATTTTTATTCATTGATTTATTAATTTTTGAGAGTGAGAATTAATAATACAGTTTGAATAGAAAACTTTCGCGGTTCTGTGCAAAATAATTTCAGAATGAATCATAATTTGATCAATTTTGATAGTCTAATTAACCTATATTTAATCAATCAAGGAAATATTTCTGTTGTAAATCTTGGCGACATTAAGGAATTGAATTTTTTCATTACTGTAAATACACGCGTTGTAAAAAATTTAAGGGCAAAAGCAGAAAAGAAATAAAAATTTTAATGAATTTGATTTTAGAATGGATTCATTTTTAGATGTAATATTTTATAATGTTGATATTAATGTTTTAATCATTTCAGGTTTTCAAACCCAGCTAGAAGCGCCCACACTTGAAAAAATGGCATCCATGTAAGGGCATTCTCAGCAATTTCTGTCATTGACATGAATGTTTTAGTTATTTTAAATTCTCAGGCATTAAAAACAGTTACATGTGCTTACACAGGTGTCCTGGCAAGGGGATAGTGCGTCTTCCCCCCATTCTAGATGTCTCGCGTTCGGGCTTGGTTGCTTTTCTTCCTTCTATCTGTGAGGTGTGCGAATGTGCCCCCCCCCCCACTGTAGAAAGGGGTTGTGCAAGCGAATGTGAAGCATAAAGTAGCTAAGTCGTACTCTTGGCCATAATTGGCGCTACTGATAAAACAAGAGACGCTCACTCGGCTTAAATCGCTCGCTGACAGATAACTGTCAGCGGGCTTGTAAAGTGCCATAAGTCACAACAACAAGTGCTTACACATGAATAAATGATATTCACGCATGGACACTCCTAGTGCTTTTTCTTACTGATATTAATGTTATAATGATTTTAAACTCTCAAACAGAAAATACAAGAAACCATTTTTTCGAAAAGCTTTACAGGGAATTCTTAAAATTGAATTTTTATCTTTCTGAAGAATATTTTTATAATAATTTTGTAATCAAGTGTTTGAAAGAGTCGAAATATTGAATTATTCATTTTGAAATATCATACGTAATTTCACATAATTTCTTAAAAAATATTTTTGACATTATTCAGTTTATAATGAACGAATGTAAAATACAAAAAAATAAATAAATGAATAACAAATAATCTGATTTTAAAAATCCAATTTTACATGGCAATGAAAAAGAATTATGAATTAGCCCTTATTTAGTATTTTCGCAGTTATTAATTATCCAATCAAATAATAACAACATATAGATTTGTTCAGAAAATAATTTCAGACGAATCACCCGTAAATTCATTTATTAACGGAGACTGATAAATCTTTATATGAACCAGAAGCAAGCTTCTAGAAAAAAATGAATTCAAGAGCTATTCCATCGAAAAAATAAATTTAAAAAAAAATAGAAACCTTTTTATTTTTTTATGTATTGTTCTTTTAGATTTTTATAAGAGAGTCTGTACATCCGAGGCATAAGTAGTGGTTTTCTTTCATTTTTCAAAACTAGTTTATATTAAAGAGCTTTATTAAGTTTATGCATGTAAGGATTGTCTCATGTTAACACGCATGAGAATTTATATTAAAACATTTTATGCATGTTAGGAGTGCTTCGATTTTTTGGGGTTTATTTTCTCATTCAAAACTTTTTAAGTTAAAAATAATAGAATAATAAAAATAATAAAAATGACATAAGTACTAAAATATTTATAGAAAATTAAAGCTTATATATTACAAATGTTTTTAGGCATTTAGCATTTTGTAATATCCGGATAATATTTAGCAGACGAAAATGGATTTTATCAAATTCCTTAGTTTTCGTTGCGAAGTTTTTGCACATACATTCACATACCACCCGCATATACATTCATTCGAGGCATAACTCACTGAGTGTCGATCGATAAATCCAAGGATTTCATTTCGAAGCTCAACCAATGTGTTAATGGAAAATGCGTTTATTCTTCCCTTTTCATCAATGATAAATAATATTAATAAAAAGTCAAAAATGGCATAAGAACTTAATAATAATAACAGGATTATTTAGTAGCAATTATAATAATGATTGCTGATTAAAAATAATATGATAAAATAAAATAAATGTTTATAAATGATATTTTCATGTTTCCGGAATTTTATAAGATTCTTTATAAATTTTAGTAATTTAAAACAGATGTTGTAAAAATGTCTACTTTTTATTTCGATTGATTTCGGAGATGTTATTCGCAGCAAACGATAAAATTGAAGATAGATCTCTATATACCCTTCGTTGTTCACGTTTATTAATTTGGAATATTTCTATTAGTACCTAAGAAATATAAAAAATAAAACATAATTATTTGGTAAAATATTCCCTTCAGAGCATCATAGTGAAATTAAAAAAAATATTTTAAATGTTTAAGAATATTGAAATACAGTAGAGTGTAATAAAATGGTCAAATGAGAAGAAAAAGAAAAACAAATATGCTTCAAACAACGTACTTACGAATATTGGAATAAAGTAGAGTATAATAAAATCGCCAAATGCGAAGAAAAGGGAAGACATCCCAAAAACAACGAGCTTGGCAGCGGTGGGATTCGAACCCACGCCTCGAAAGACTGGTGCCTAAAACCAGCGCCTTAGACCACTCGGCCACGCTACCGTAACGCAGCGAGGATCACTTGCTTTCAGGTTATGGGCACCATTTCCGATCTGCGCAAATTCATTTAAGATTTTTCTTGCTGCTTTCTTTCCGTGAAAGGATGTACTGTTCGTCTTCATTGAAATAAGACTTTTTTTTCAAATGAATTTTTCTTTTGTAGAAATCCAGAACAATTTATGTATTTAATTTTTTCCCCCTGAAAATGAATTATTAAAATTTCACTTTTTTCCTCCTCCCTTTTAATAAAAGACTCGGATGGGAATTTTTTTTTTTTTTTTTTTTTTTTTTTTTTAAATACGGCTCATTATTATTTAATGGCGAAATCTCGGACCCATCGTATTATGGTTGGATGATTACCGTGTCTTTTGCTCAATGGATGCACCGGGTTATCGAATAGGCAGAGTAGGCAACTAACTACCTGTGGATCCCTCGGATTAGAAAGGGGAGTGGGTCGTGGTCTCGAGGTTTCTTCTCAGTATTTTCAATGTAATTTAATTTTATGATTTTATTTGATTTTCAAGGATCATGTGTTGAAAGGTATTCAGATCAAAACCAAGTTCCTTTTAAAATTTCAGAGCATTATCTATAGGATTTTTTTTTATGCCTTCAAATTTGCTTGCAGATAACTGGTTCGATTTGTTTTGCATTGATTTCAAAATGGATTTTTTTATTGATTTTAACATGTTGTTTCAAATAATCTTTAAATTCAAATTTTTAATTTTTATACCTGAGACGCTGAAACCAACTCTTTCGAAAGAAATTGACCGTTCTTTCTTAAGTAGCAATTAATAATTAATTAGTAATTAGGAGGTTTTATTAGTTAATGATAGTCAGTAATTGTCACGTTTTGTTATTTCAGTTTAATTTAATATTCACCATTTACAAACTGTTTAGATCGATATTAAATTAAAATCAATAAGGAAAGAAACCAATTTTAAAAGTCGTGGCTGCCTTTCATTCATATTTTTTCAAATCTCTTCTAAAATGCCTTAAAAGTATTTTTTTATATATATAATTAAACCTATAAGTAAGTGAAATGATTTAAAAGAAACATATATAACTATTTGAAAGATTTGTATCAATAACATTTTAACGTTTTTAAATTTTATACTTATCATTTTGATTCTTCCTAAAAGAATAACAAGATATGAATTACATTGAAAAAATATTTTTTTAAATGTATGATTCTTTGTATTTGATTAAGAGAAAATTTTCGCTTAAAATAACGTAAGGAGATTAAAAATATTTTTTGTGGATATAATTTTCTAGCATATAATAGCTGAAGAAAAAAAGTTTCCAGTTAAAAAAAATATATATTTTAATATTTCTTTTACTCAACTGTACTCCTCTAAGGAAGAAATTTCTTCCCTTGAATTTGGTTTTGCTTTTATTCAATTATTTGCCTCAATGCTATGGGTAATTGCTTAAGCGATATTATTTTAATTTCACAGGATTTATTAAAATAATATTTTTTAGCACAATATTTTATTCTTAAACCCCTATTAGCTAAAGGAAATTCTTTCAAACTAAGCATTCAGTTTTCAAGATGAAATTGTTTAAAAACTTCTGGTTTTATTTCTCTACTTTACTTTTTATTTGTCAGATAACTAGGCGCTATTAGTGAAATTCTTTGAAAAATAATACCTTATCCCTTTCAAGAGCCATGGGAAATATGCTTCCCACCAAATTCAACAATCTTTGCATGAAGTAATGTAGATTGGCATAAATGTTGATATATTTTTCAATATGTCAGAAATGTAGATGCTTCAGTTCTTTGTCTCACACAAAATGATGGTCTTGATTTGCGATTTAATTATTAATTTAACCAAATTAATTGATAAATAAAATAAAATTTATTTTATAAGCTAAATGAATCACTTTTCTTGAGTCAGTCCCAATCTTAAAAATATTTTAATATACCATGATTAGAAAAAAAATGGTCTTTTGAAGGGTTAAACTCATTGTTTTAAATCGCAACAAATTTAAATTACTCCGGGAGAAAAAACATAATAAGTTTCTTTCTTTCTTCTTCTTTTTTTTCTTCTTTCGACTACTGCTCAAATATGATTTTGTACTTAATTATAAATTATAAATGGGGATCAATGTCATCATCTATTTTTGTATTATTTTGTATCACAAAAAATGTTTAAATGGCACAAATATAATAATATCATATCGGTATCATATTTTGAATTTCTATTTAGGATAAAAGCTTAAATTCTCTTTTGGATAAAACAATTAACACCTTAAGCTTTTCTAAATTATACAGAGTGTGACCGAGATATGAAGCTCTGAATTTGATTACTTTAGATCTCTGAATGGCTGCCTCGACGAAACGGAGTACATTGACTGGAAGATTTTCCTTGAGGCAGCTGTTGAAATAGCCTTAAACAGTGTTATTCAAAGCTTCATAACTCGGTCAATTTGTATTGAAAAAGAGTGGTATTTTTTAAAAATTTAAAATGCTTCAAAGTTTAGTAAGAACATATAACTAAATAGAACTAATAAGAGCTAGGGATTGCCTAAGAATTTAAACTTACTAATATTTTCAGCAGTAAGTTTGTGATTCAAACAACTTAAATATATAATTCTTAATGTCATTCAAAGTATCTTTTTTTTTCCCACCTGTTATACTAATTACAGATATACATATTTCCAACAGTTTAGAAATAAGTTACTGAGCCACGATAGGTTTTAATTAAATTTAATTATATTTACTTCGTATTTTGAACAACACGAGGGCTAATTTGAAACAGGCCTCGTAATTTTGAACTGTGGTCAGAAGACGAGAATTGCATTTGAGGTGCATTCCCTCTCCAAAGTTCCGCACCACACCAGGAGGAGGATACGGACCATGAGCAGATATCCTGTTATGAAATATTAATTGGCATATTCAGATTAATTCCCAACATTTAAAAATGAAGCAAATGATAGCAAAGTTGTCAGTAGTAGTTTATTTTTATTTGACTATACAAAAGAAAAAGAAAAAAGTTAATGAATTGAAAAGCAAAAAGAGTTTTATTGAAAATAATAGAATAAATAAATCTAAAAAATACTAACCAAATTTTGCTTTATAGTTACAACTGAGCATTAAAAATAAGTTTAGATATAAGCTACTGAGCCACGATGAGATTTTAGCTAAATTTTGTTACATTTACTTCATGTTTTGAACAACACAAGAGCTACTTTGGGACAGACCTCGTTATTTTGAGCCGTGGTAACGATAATTGTAATTAATGCATTTTCTCTCCAAACTTCCACACCACATCAATGGAAGGATATGGACTAAGAGTGGATATTCTGTGATGAAATATTAATTAGCATATTGAAATGAATTACCATATCAATAATTAATATTTAAAAATGAAGCAAATAATTCCAAAGTTAATATCAGTAGAAATTTATTTTTACTTGACCCATACAAAGAAAGAAGTAAATGAATTTAAAAGCAAAAAGGGCTTTATTGAAAATAGCAGAATTGCTAAATTTAAAAATACTAAACAAATTTTGCTTTATAATTAAAAGTGAACATTTCATAATACTTCTTAATGTGTTATATTCTTTGACGGTTAGCTAAACATGCAAAAATGTGATTGAAAAGCATTAATAATGCACTAATCTTCTTTTAAAAATATCCAAGGAATGTTTTTAAAGACAATAAAATTTTTTTTGCATTTAAATTCAAGGACTTTTTTGACAGCGGAGACTCTTGTTAAAAGGACGAACCATTACTTTGTTGTCAATACAGAAAATTAATTCGGGACATCAAGCAATTGTTTTTACAGTCTTAGAATTAATTCTTCCTACTCTCTTCTATTGACGCAATCCATCCGTAACTGAAACCGTCTTGTAGAACTCTTCTCTTTTGTTTTTCTTTTCATTCGCTATTCTTATTTGGCATTTTATTCTTTTTATTTGACTTTTAAAAGCTTACGAGCGAATGAAAACTTTTAGTTTGAGATAAGGGCAATACATTAGCAGTAGCGAATTTGGAAATAATTGGCTTTTATAGAAAATATTTTCCCTACTCTAGTTCAAATTTATTCTAAGATTTCTTTCAACAGGCATAGCGGGAAAAAAATTTAAAGAGTAAATAAGTAATGACGAAGAGCAAACACTAAACATACATTGAAATACAAATCTAGGAAGAAGTATTTTTCTGGAAGGATGACATTTCATATCAACTGAAATATTGTATCATTTGAAGATTTTCGAGACTGAAACATAAATGGGAAATTACAGTCCGAAATTTTTATTCTTGTTTTAGAAAATTTCAAGTATAAATATTTAATTTTCTTAAGTAAGATCTCTTAATAAGTCTTAATAATTAATAAGTCTTAAGTAAGATCTTTTTTATCAAACAATATTAAGGCTTTGCTGTTATTGCCTTCGATAAATGCTGGTGATTTTTGTTTGGATTTATTCCATTGTGGATGGGTGTTTATTTAATGAATGTAATTGACGGGTTGATCTCTGCTGAATTTTATAATAGAGATTAATACATCTGAGTCTATGATTTTTAATTTAAGCTTAACTAGTTTATTCTTTTTAAGATTAAATTTCTCAAAAATGTATTGTGAACAATAATTTGATTCCAAATAAATATAAAAATTAAAACATCTTGGTGTATTTTGCTCGGATCTTCTTTGTAAAATAATTCAAAATATAACAGTTACGATATTTCGTTCCTACTTCTTTAAACGATACTGGGTCACATGTTTGTTTTTAAGTTCAAATGTGTAGATTTAGACACACATGCATAGAGCGTTGGACACCAGATGCTAAGGATAAAATGTTTTATCAGTGACAATACTTTTTAAAAGTCTTTATGCCTATTTTGAATAATTGTGTTTAGTTTTATGTTTAAAAAATTCATCTCTGCAAGCTGAAAGGCAAAGGTAGATTTCTTTACATCTGAGTTACTATCTGGCAACATAAATTGTTGATGTCAGAAACAATCAAATCAACAATTAGGGCGTGAAAATTACTTTTCAACCTCTGACTTCTAAGATATTGCAGTTATCGAAAACAATCAAATCAACAATTAAGGCGTGAAAATTACTTTTCAACCCCTGACTTCTAAGATATTGCAGTTATCGAAAACAATCAAATCAACAATTAGGGCGTGAAAATTACTTTTCAACCCCTGACTTCTAAGATATTGCAGTTATCGAAAACAATCAAATCAACAATTAGGACGTGAAAATTACTTTTCAACCCTTGACTTCTAAGATATTGCAGTTATCAAAAAACTTTAAAAACAAAAGTGTTCGTCTTAATGAGGCGCTCATTTCGCTAATTGGATTTATTTTTCTATCTTCAATATTAAGAAATCATGAGAACAATTGAAATAGATAGTCTTTCTATAGTAATCTACCTAAAGAACATATTGTCTTTCATACGAAGCAATTTTTGAGATTTGTGGTTTTTCAGAAGTATTATTTGTCCATTTTCTATTTCCGAACTTAAAAAAAAAATCGATGTTATTTTAGATGTAAGTTTTTTGTTTCCTTTAGATGAGACGTAATTACATGGCTAGAAAAAAGGCTTATGATAAGCTGATGTCGCTAGACAGCTTACTGTCACTTGCAGTGACGTCCAGCGACTGCGGAATCTTTTTAAATAAAAAAAATCCTGTATTTAGAAAGGATTATCTTTAGTAATCCACAGACAAGGTTTTTTAGACGGAATATTGCAGATCATCCATGTGCAAGACGATATATTCTGTCTCGCTGCATATTAATAGCATGGACAAGTCGCTACAAGCGGCAACAGTTTCTGCAGGAATGAGAATCAGTGACTTAGTAATGGTGGAAGAGAAAAAGTTTTTAGTTGTCTCCAGAGCCATAAAAACAAAGCATTACTGCTATTTACTTCAGTTTCTATGGCAACAGGAACGTTCTCAACAAAGAAGATCATCGAAGTTTCAGTTGTAAATAAAAAGTTGTAAATATTTGTAAATATTTTTTCAGTTATAAATTTTTTTTTTTTAGAGGTTTTTTTTTTTTTTTTTTTTTTTTTTTCGAAATTGAAACAAATAAAAAATGTGAAGGGGAAAAAAAAAAAGAATTCGGAGTAAAATTACTCCAACATAAGCATAATATGTGAATACACAGGAGCCTCACTTAACGAGCATATTTCGTTTCTAAATATTACTCGTAATGCGGAGCACTGGTTAAAGGAGACAATTCTTCCCATACGAATCCTTGTAAAATAGGAGAATGCTTTCCACTCCGAAACAAATACTCGAAAGAATTCACAAAAATGTAATTTATTATTTATAATTCATACCTTTTTTTTAATAAGAAAATTGTCTAAAGACACTTGTCTTCGGCTACATTTCAAAATTTGGCGAAAATGAGACGCAGAATTATAGTTAAATGAATTGTAGCACGCATAGCTACTGCCTTATTAGAGTAATGCTTCTCAACATAGATACAATAATTTCCCATGCTTTCAGCACCTCCCTTATTTCATTGGAAGATTGATGCTCTGTCGCATCTATTATTTCTTCCTCTCCTGATCAAATCTCCCCGTATCTTCTTGTTCTAACACAGAATGCAGCTTGGTAAATCGTTCGGTAGTTTAGGCTATGTTCTTTCGCTAGTTCATCGATGTCATTGTTATCCACCCATCTAGTCCCATAATCTTAACCAGACCTTAATTGACAAAATGTTTTCGATTAAGACTCCCCAGGCATTTACTTAAACCCTTTGTTGTCACATTCGACAACGCTATCCGGTTAAAGCTTCTTCCACGTAAATATAAAGACACTCTTCAAACAACGCGGAACTTCTTTCACCAACTCATGGATGTTATTGCTATCCATCCATCTAATACCATAATCTTGGTCAGAGACAAAATCTTGTCGATTAAGGCTCCGTAGGCTCTTGTTTAAATCTTTTGTTGTCGCTTTCGACAACGCTATCCTGATAAATATTCTTCCATGTAAATATAAAGACACTCTTCAAACAAGCGCTCAACACAAGCTGATACAAGCGAATCCAATATGTTGTCTCCTCGTCACTCGTTCTGCGAAACATCGCTTATTAAGCGAGTCACATTTTTGTATTTTGCTTTACTAGTTATACGAGGTTACTCGATATTTAAATTATTTAAATTATAGATTTAAAAAAAGACACAGTTAATGTTTTCTGGTTTTAATATATTTAAAATGTAAGTTGATTGTCATGTAACTTGAAAATTTGAAAATTCATGATATTTTCCATTATAAAGTAGCTTCTTAAAAATATTACTACTCAGAAATAAATAAAAATAGATTTATACAACTGTATAATGCATGTAATATAAAATTTATTACAACTGCAGTGAAAAGAATTTTATAGATGTATACTAAAAAATTAATTAAAAAAAAAACCAAACAAAAAAATAACCGTGATTTGAAAGAGGAAGAAAAGGGGCAAGTTGCAAGAAACTGTGTATTTTTATTAGAGTAAATTTTATTTACATATTTTTTTAAGTTAATTTAAGAACTTTCAGTGTCTCAAACTAACATACTTTATACATTTCTGTAATCCTGTGTATGTTTTCTAGTTAATTTCTGAATACTTTTCCTTTTTGGAGAAACAAACCTCCCTAGTTACTTTAAAATCAAATATCACAAGGAAGTGAAAGAATTAAATCATAAAACGAATCCAGGCTTACTAAACTACTGATGGTGACTAGGGGCGTAAAAAGGTTACGCCTGTGGCTCTGCTTGCTCTCGCTACGCTATTGGTTTGAGTTCAAGTTTCTACCTCTACCAGGTGGACAAACAATACAGAAAGTACGTGTCCCTCCATTGAAAGTTTAGTTTAGTTATATTAACGTCCCATTTTAGAGCAACACTAAGGCTATTTTGGGATGGACCTCGCAATTTTAAATCGCGTTTAGATCACTATGGCGGCACCCCTGTCTCCACAACTGCGGTAGTACGTTTGGCCTAGAGAGATTTAATGTGCACTAGACCCGCTTACACGGTGGTCCTTCGGTGGAATCGGGTCTCGAACCAGAAACCCTCCGCTTCCGAAGCCAAGCCCTTACCACCAGGCTACCGCGGCCCGTAAAGGAAAGAGTTCATTGATTATATACAGTGGCTTAATAAAGGTAATAGAGGCATATAATTTTGCGCTCCAATCATCATCTATTATTTAGTAAGTATCGATGGTATTATTTTTAAGCCCCATCATGAAATTTAATTTTTAAAAAATGATATAAATGCACTAATTTTTTGTTCTGATTGTACCCCATAAAATTGCTGCTAGTAGTATCTAATGTTCTCCTACATCACTGGTTATGTATTGCTAGAGTTGACTGCGCATGTCTGAAAGATAGAGGACTTGGAGATCAACTAAGCTAACTACTCACTCATAGGGATTTGAATAGGGGTTCAGAAAATGGAAACGCAGCTCTTACATGAGACAGTTTACACTTCCCAATCGCTCGAATCTTTAGAGTTATGTCAGCTGTAATGTCATATCATATATTTCTCCCACCGATTGCGAGGATAGGTCTGTCATAGGTTTGTGAGTTTGGACCAAGTATCAAGAGCCTTTAGTTCAATTAATTTTCAACTAGTCGCCAAAATGCACACGATAAGTGTTATGAGTAGTCATCTCTCATTAATGATGACCAGGCAAGCCGATGCGTCAACCGTTTGATTTGGTGACTACGGTGTTCGGCAATTTATCTCTCAGATATTTATCCAAATATATCCAAATTTTTATCTTAGTTTAGCCCATCTGTTATTTTCTGATCCAATTTCACTTTTTATTTAATTACTTTCAACACGCGTTCTATAAAAATGCTTATTTCTCCATTTTCTCAGAATCCCAGATAAGGGATAAAAATCCTTAATGCTTGGCACATTCTTTTAAAGATACCTAAATTTACCTATCCTAAATTGACATGTGTCAAAGAAATTCCTATCAAAATCTCATTATAAAATCACTGAGGGAAAAATTTCTATCTCTTCTGCTCTTGTGTCGCGATGTAAACGGATGTTAGTTTCATCATCGCTTCTTGTACATAAATTATAACTTCCGGAATGGAATAAATCAAAGTTAAAAATTCAAAAGTGTCTTGTTCTCGGCCATGCAACTGCTAAAATATGTTTTACACACACACACATGGTAAAAATGTCGAGGAATAGTTTAATTTCATGTGTGTTGTATTTATTTCGAAAATTTGTTTCACCCAACTATGTTTTCCTTCTATTGATAGTCATAGGAAAATTTTGTGGCAACTGGAAAAAGAATTTTCTTTGCAGCGGTACGAAGATATTTTTACATTTAAGGCTATAGCACAAATAGATTAATTGCGCACGTCTCTTTAAATTCATTTCAAAGAATTTCCCTCAAAGAATTTCTCTATTAAATTGGACAAAAAAACAACAACATCAATTGGGCAAGACCAAATTAACAATCTATATTCTTAACTCGTATACATAAATACTCGTATAAACTTATCTTTGGAAGCGTGTGTAATTCTAAATAAAATAAGTTTTCGAATTTAATAAACCATGCGAAACTGAATTTTAAAGCTAAGCTTCTGTTTGAAACTTAAAAGCACTTTTGCTCCTCCAATAAAGCTTTTCGAAAAGGTCATGAGATCGATCCACTTTTTCCTCCCTTTCTTTTAATCATTCGGAGAGTACTCTAGACATAAAATGGCCACAGGATACAGGACGTTAATGTACCAGATCAAATCAAATTACAGCGATATATTCCCTATACATACCATTTAATTAAGAAGGGATATTTTTCTCAATAAGCTTAAAAGCCATCGAAGTTTCGAATGTCAATACCAGTTTAATTAAGAGGAGATATTTTTCTCATTAAGCTTAAAAGCCTTCGAAATGTCAAACAGGTGGTCTATCTAGAAATAATAAACAAGTATAAAACTTATCGAAGAGCCTATTTTTTCTAATTAGCCAGAATATTTTATATCCAGGGAACAAGTTTACTTAAGGAGCGAAGGGCTATTTGTAACAAGGTTAAGTTGTAACACGAGTGTTTCGAGATAGATTTTAAAAATTTTAATCAGAATCTTCTATTAATATGATTCTCATGGTGGACTCTTCCACATCAGCATAGTTAGTGCCAGAAAACAAGTTTACCCCAGACTAGAGGAGCCAGGGGCTAGTTGTAACATGCATGTTATCTAATATATATATATATTTTTAATTTTTAATCAGCATTTTCTATTAACAGGATTCTTATGGCGGGCTCTTCCACATCAGCATATTCAGTGCTAGAAAACAAGTTTACCTAAGACAAGAAGAACCAGGGGCTAGTTGTAACAAGGGTAAGCTGTAACACGCATGTTATGTAATAGTTTTCAAAATTTTTAATCAGCATTTTCTATTAACATGATTCTTATGGCGGGCTCTTCCACATCAGCATAGTCAGTGCTAGAAAACAAATTTACCTAAGACAAGAAGAACCAGGGGCTAGTTGTAACAAGGGTAAGCTGTAACACGCATGTTATGTAATAGTTTTCAAAAATTTTAATCAGCATTTTCTATTAACATGATTCTCATGGCGGACTCTTCCACATCAGCATAGTCAGTGCCCAGCTAAATAAGGCAGTGAGAAACTGTGAATACATGCTTCGTTTTTTATACTAATAAATGGGGAAAATATTTCGTTAAGTTTGATTTAAGATAAATTAATCCATCTTTTATAAAATGTTTTTACTTATTTAATTTATATATGTATGAAGTTTTAAGAAGCTGTTTTAATCTTTTTATTAATCACAATATTTTTTTTTATAAAGCAGCAAAAATATCCGAAACTGCACGATGGGCAAGTTATAACATATTACAACTGGCGAGATTTATCTGGATTTGTATTTGATTCATGTAGTTTGACTTTCTTCGTTAAATATTAACATTCAGCTTCAAAGGTCAGACCTCTAAAAGTCTAACAAAAGCTCAATTAATAATAATAAAAAATTAAAGTAAAAAGAAATCCGAACTCACTTTTCTGATAAAAAAAAGCAACGGAAAAAGAATAAAACAGTATAATTAAGAAGAAATAAAAATAAGGGTTTGGAAAAGGTTTAAGAGAGAAAAAAATTAGAATAGAGGAAACAAAGGAAAAAAGAGTGAAGAAGAGGATTTTAAACTAACATTCAGATTCTGAAAAAGAAGAATGGTTTTAATTGCAAAATGCATACAATAGCTCCAACGATATATTATATTATAGCATATTATATAAGCATCTCGGTTTTAGCCAAAATTAGGTTTATATTACGGTTGACCACGAAATTTTGAGCAGTGGTCAGATGACGGGGATAGCTGTTGGGTTGACACCCCTTCTTCTCCCCTGACATGTCTCACAGAGAAGGAAAGTTTTCAGTCACGAAATTTTTAGCGCACACCAGATCCGCTTACTTAAGGTTTTTCGGCGAAATCGGGGTTCGAGCCAGGAACATGCCGACTCTGAAGCCAAAATATTACAGCTGCGTCCCACATATCTGATGAAGAAAAATGCGTTCAGTGCTTAATTTATAAAATTTGGGCATAAAATATGTGCGATAGAAAGTAGTCAGTTAACTGCAATTATGATACAGATTGAGTTTTATGTTGATTGGTTAAAGAAATTTATCTTTATTTAACCCTACTTTGCATGATGATGGAAGTTTCCATTATAACACTTAGTGAACAAAAAATTGTAATCAAAACAGGTGTACTGTAAATTGGTTGTTGCTGGCAACTTTTTTCACGACTATTGCGTAATAAGAAACGTAGCTACAAAAAAAAATCAAATGCAATCATTATAGCGAGTTTGAACTTGTCATTCCGCTGTTTGTTGAGGTTGGAAGAAACGTCTGATTTATTGAATACTAGCCGCCTTTGGCGACCAGCCGGTTCGCCAGTATTACCGCTAGCTACAATTTTCAATTAAATATTTTAAGTAACTGGTCTCTTAAAGGATTCTCAAACAAAACATTTTTAATCTTCAAATTTTGATAGTCATACCAAACTTATATTGTTTAGATCGTTTCGTTCAATTTACTATATATATTTTGCTAATTTGTTGTCATTTCCGGTAAAACTTCAACTTTAATTTAAAGTGGAAATAATGAAATTGCAATTAATATAGATATTTTTTTAATAAAATCAAGCGTTTTATTTTATTTATTTATTATTATTATTATTGAATATGAGTATTGCAAACAGAATTGCTCGGTATTTAAGTCATATGTGAACTACAAAATAGTTTTCATAATTTATGTAATATCTCAAAGAATAATTCAACAAACATTTCTCAGATTCAGCATAAAATTCAGTTTTTAGTTGTTTTTTTTCAAAAGGAATGAAATGAAATCAATAATAATTTTTTGTTCCGGCCTATAAATATATTTCAAAAATTATGAAGTCTAAATTTAATGCAGTAAGGTATCATATTCTGATAAATATTCTGGACACACAAAATTTTAAATGAATGAATGTTTCTATTTTCCACGATCAACTAAGACTTATTTATGAAGTTTTAAATGTTAAAAATTTAGAAAAACTCACCATTTTCATAATCTTAGGCCAATTAATCTTGAGAAACCTGCGCGCTTATTGGCGTATTTTCTTTGAAACGTTCGATGAAAAATCTAAAATTATCCTTTTTTTATTGAATAGTGATATTCAAGTCTTCATAAATCAGTCAGTTTAAGTGATTTGAAATTAACTCTTAAAAGTCAGTGATTTAGTTGATTGGAAATTAACTCTATGACCACCATAAAATCTGTGCTTTCTCTTGTGGTGTATGCATTCTCCTTAATATCCGATCGAATAAAACATCACATACAAAAGTACTACAATAGAACAAACACATCAAAAGTAAACAACATTTCAATAGTTGCCAAAAACAAAAGAGGGAAAAATGCAATTAATAAGCAGACGATATTTAGAAAAGTACAGATATTTAGACTGGAAAATGAAATTATCTGAAATTAAAAACACGCGCAGACGATATTTACAAAAGTAAAAACATTCAAACCTGAAAAGGAAAATATATGAGTTATTCCATGAATAAATGCCATAAGTTTGTTTACATCTTCATAAAGATCATAAAATAATTTTTCTTGAATTTATTTTTTAGAAAAAATAATATTTCATATTTGTTTCATTTCTTAGACACTTGCCGAAAATTATAATTTTGCAGATTTCATTTCCAAAAAGATTTAATTTATTTTCAGTTAGAGCTTTAATCAATGTGATGGCAACACTTTGAAAAAAGCTATTTTTTTCTCATGAATGCGAAACGTGCTTAATCCTCATTTTTATTTTTGACGAAAAAAATTATTGAAAAACATAGTTAAAATATTTATTTAAAAATTCATTAAAAATAGAAATTTAATTTTCAGATTTAAACAGTAGTACCATTTAAAAGATAAATTTTTTATCTTTAACTTCATGTAAAAATCTTTTTTGTGCGGTAATATTTTCGGCAGTTATAGCAGAAACATGTCAAAATTTCGCTTAATTTTTAAATAAATAAAATTCTAGTTAAAAATTCGAAAAAATAACCCCCAGGTGCACATTCCCGGCCTCCAAGGTATACACGTGCCAAATTTGGTAGCTGTAGGTTGAATGGTCTGGTCTGTAGAGCGCCAACACACACACACACACACACACACACACACACACACACATTGAGCTTTATTATAAGTATAGATAACTAATCTGAGATTTTTTTGCTAATAAAAGCAATAATGAGAAGAAAAAAAGGTTGTTTTTTTTTCGTGTTTCTGTTATTTTCTGTGTAATTTATATCGATACCCCAAATAATCTTCCTGAAACCATGCGACAGAAATTTGCATCACTATACAGTTGTTTCACTTCTTAATGTAGAAGAAAATATTTTTTGCTACATGTTTATTTTATGTTATTTTTGTAGAGTAATTTAGAAGAGAGGGACGTTGAAGATTGGACAAAAGTAGGTGGATCTCTCCGGTGCAAATACCTAAATGGAAAAGGTATTCTACAATCTCATGCAGTAAATGTGGAATTAATTTGTGTCTAAATAAGAATAATAATTGTTTTTTTTTTATCAGCAGGAATAAAAGGGAATAGAGCATTTGCGCTCCATAAATTATTCCCTACCCTTGTTGCATTGTAGGTTTACTGGGATTCGGACATTTGGCAAGAAAACTTGGCGCGCATCTAGAGGGGTGACGTTTAATTTTGAGCTGCATTTCCGGTCGGGCTAATTGGTGATAATGGAATGGTGATAATATTTGTAAAAATTTTATTTGATCTTGAATTTATGAGATCTTATACATACATTTATCTTATTCATATATCTTGCAATAAATGATAATTAATTCTATTATTAATAGAAAAGTAAGAATGTTTTTATCAGAAAAATAAATAGCGGAATTAAATGCATTTAAAAAGAAGTAAGATATAACAGAATTTATGGCTGTTTTATTTACTAATATTTAAACAATCCCATATTTCTGAATGAATTTTCTTGAAAATCGCTATTATCTATACTCATAAAAGGAGAAAAAATGCATGTATATGTATATATTACAATAGTTCACTTAGCAATATCTTTATTAAGAAACTAACCGTCTTTGGTGACCAGCAGTTCGCCAATATAAAAGATCTCTAAAATTTTCAAATTTATTTTATGTAACTTGATCTCTTATTAGATTTTTCTGCAAAATATTTGGCTATCAAAGTTTCAGATTTTGATAGTTATATAATTCAGTTATACTATTATGTAGGCCTTAAACAGTTCTGTTCATTGTATTACTTACTAATTTCTGTCAGAGTTCATAAAATTTGCACATTATATTAGAGTGGAAATGTTAAACTGCAATGTTAAACACACCTTATTTGAACAGCTTTAACGTAAAAAATACATTAGCTCATTTCAAGTATCAGTTTGTGGAAAGTATATACATGAAAGCATACATACATATAGAAAGAACTAAACATTATTGATATCCATTTAAATTTGAATTTAAAGCCCTTTCTAAGTATTTCTTTTTTTCATTTTGTTAAATAAAGTTAAACCGTAAGAGATATTAAGATTAAATCTTCATAAAACTAAAAATTATAATTCATTTTATTAGATTAAATTTGTATTATGCACATCAGAATTATAATTTTTATAAATGTCTTCCGTGTGGGAAAATTATAAACGCATTCCTTTTAATAAATACATTTTTAAAGCAAATTTCTCACACTTTATATTTATTATATTCAACACTCTTTTGAAACGTGGTAAGGATCATCAGCATTTTTCTGAAGGAAGTTTCGTTTCGTTATCAGAGACAAGGAGTATCTTTCTCATTCATAGTGAGTTGATTACCATTTGGCGTACATTGTAAAATCGCCAAATCTTACATGCAAAGATAAAGTTTATAATGTGGTAGCCTTTATTGACACTTGAGCGGAAAGGGGGAAATTTATACAGCGCAAATGCCATAGAACCGAATAAAAATGATACAAAGATATATTATTTTTTAAATTTATTTTGTACTGAGCTAAACATGTAAATTTGCATGATGATGGATATTTCCATCACACTGTTTTTCAGTTACTTTATATTACATATTTAAACTAGGATTTTTTAAAACATTTTTCCTTTAATCTAGAGCATGAATTATATCGCCTTGATTTATTTCACACACACACACAGAAAATCATGTAAAGAAGTGTTAACTATAAACTACATAATATCTTTTATTAATAATATCTTTTATTAATAGTAACCAAATGCCTTATGTATATAAGAATGGTAATTATTAATATAATTAACTTACTAATAATAGAATGGTAACGAGAAAGTAATTTTACATATTGTTTATTGTTACAAATCTGGAGCTATCGGCTATTGCAATTTGCCCCATATCTGGAGCAAATTGTAATAAACGATAAGCTTAGAAAAAAATATTACTGATGCTGATATTAAAAAAATTGTTTATTGTTTTTTATTCATTTTGGGGATAAATAATAAATCTACAAAAACAGTTATAATTAAAGAAGTGCAAATACATACAAAAGCATAAAGGAAATCAACCCCTGTCTCCTTTATTATTCTGTTTCGCAAGAACATTTCATTCTCCGAAAATAAATAATAAAAGTACTTTTCTATGTAAGAAAGATATTGAAATTCCAGAAAACAATTTTACATGGAAATACTTTTCTGTTTAATGAGGATAATTAATTCCAAGAAAACATGTTTTCGTTTGCGGAAAGAATCTGCAGTCGCAATATTCTGAGAAAATGGGTTCTATAAATAGTACTGAAATAATAGAAAGTACACAAATGGATTCAGTTTCATTTGCCGGAGGAAAATTAGACTTTTCAATCTTCAAAGGGATGAAATTTGAAATTTAGAACAGAATATCCCAGCTTCATTATTAAGGTGGTCTAAGAATCAAATCATAATGAACTCTCTTTCGTGTACACAATGAAAGCTTGGGTTGCATTAATAGTTTGAGGTAAAGCATGTTGTTTCGCAGAATAATATTAATGATAATAATGTTATTATTAAGATATATATTTTTCTTCAAATAATTCGAAAAATCATATAAACTTGGGTTTAATCAATTTTTTAAGGAAGAGTATATTGCTTTTTGTTTCAAAATTTTCATTGTCGACTTTATGCATTAATCTTTGAACGAGCAATTCTTATGTATATATAAAAATTTATTTCGTGTATCTCGGAAACGATTGCAACGATTTGGATCAAATTTTATATTTAGATAAGGTTTTGCTTTTTAGGTTTATCTATATAAATGTCTTTACTAAAAAATGCCATTTTACACACACACAATATTTTTTATAACTAAATATTAACATGCGCTTATACATGAGCATCAAAAGCCTATCAGAGAGGGGATAGTGCCCAATGCATTTTTATCATGTTCGATCCCGAGTCTGTAATTCAATTAGATTTCGCTTTAAACGAGCCATAGGATAGGATTTTATTTACGATTTAAAAAAAGCCTGCCTACCGTAGCTTGGTCTTCCAGGTACTATGATTTAAAATGACTTGATTTTGAATAATTTATATATTTTCTTACATAGGAAAAAAATCAAAACAATAACTCCATCGCTTCTATATCGGTGTGAAATATGCTTTTAGAATTTTATTAATTATAAAAAGTTAATAAGTAATACGAAATAAATATAATAATTTTATTCATGAACAGTTAATTTTAATCATAAAACGTTGTTCATGAACGTATTTCATTTACAGCAGTCTTAACCATTTAAACAGTTGAAAAACTAGATATAAGGAAACATTTAAATTTCCCGAATTAACGAAATTTTGTAGTTAATTGCAAGTAGAAATTTTCTTTAACATAAAGAAAAATTCACAGTCATATTTAGTTAAAAATGTGCTTTAATATTCACGGACCAAAAGCTTTGATTTTATCTGTTCATAAATTTTCTGTAACTTTTTTTATTGTGAATCGATGATATCTGAAGATAACTCCTTACCATTCATTCCACACTCTGTCAGATTTGTTTCATATTTTTTATTTTATTTTAATAATGAATAGAAATTTTTTTCGAATAGAAGACTTTTTAAAGAATTTTAATACAAATTTCGAAAAGATTTTAGAATAGAAAGAAGAATTTTTAAAATAGAAAGAAAAAAAAGTTTTAGAATATAATTTAGAATACATTTTTTTTTTAGTATTTTCATGTTATATGTGAACTCTCCTAGCCAAAAATGCTTGTCTTTTGAAATTTAAAAAATCCTGCATTGTAGGGTTACAACAGAAAATCCAGTTTTACCAAAACTAAACTATCAGCTGTCAAATAGTTTTTTAATAGGGTTGCCAACACTTTA
>JAPMOR010004950.1:0-14516 GCA_026543865.1 Argiope aurantia
GACAAAGACACACGTAAAAAAGTAACAGCAGAGAATACAGAGTTGAAAATCATATATAAATAAAAGGCAAGCACTTAGCAAAGGTCAAAAAGTAAAACACACAAGAGGCATTAGTGCATATAAACATCTCAATATGGTATGATTGATATTCAATGGTACATTTCCTATTATAAAATAAAAAGTAGGTCATTAAATTATAATAAACAAAGCCATGATTTTGCAAAACAGACATAACCCCAAAAGAGCGTTAATGACCACAAGGTGTCTTTTCATACTAGATCGATGATGCTCTCTGTCTTTGTAAATCATTTTTTTATCCCTATATCGTTCTGTTTTCTATATAGGAATTAACTCCGCAGTTTTCCACCATGTGGCGCCGTAGATGGTTTAATTTAATAACGCATGACAACTTTTCTACATCTAAACACCACAACACCATTTTTATAAATATAGCAGAAGTCATTATGAAGAGGGTAAGTTTGAATTTCCTCTTCAAAAAATTCAATTAAGAATTCATTGAAAATGTAGGATATGATTTTTCTTTTCTAGAAAAAAAAATTAAAGCAATACAATGAAATATTTATTAGCTTCTTCAGAGCATACTGATATATAATCAAAGAACTGTAGTCAATAATTGATTTATTATTGTTTATCGGATTATCGTTTTCAAGAAAGAAAATAAGAAAAACAATACCGTAAATATTTCAAAAGCGAAATAATAATAACATTTCTATCCACCATATTATTTATTGAAATTTGAAATAGCCTATTTCTTTGAATTACAAATTACACTGCTTTCCAAATTTGTCCATTTATGAAATACCAGGTACTGCCGCAATATTTTAAACATGTAAATATAGATTTTACATGGCAAAGGAATCATAAACGAGCATAGAACGAATTTTAATTTACTAATCGCTTTCAGATGAAATAATTTCTCAGGCCCTCACTAGATGTCATTACGAATGCGTGCAGTGAAAAAATGGCTCGAAGGAAATTATTTAACGGCAGTTATATTCCTTTTCAAGATATCTTCCAAACCGTCATGTTTAAGCGGTGAAAATTAAGTACTATTTCCTCGAATGTAATCTTTCAAATCTATCTCAAGCAATAATTTCGGAATTTTAATTATGGCCTATATTACATAAACTATTATCCTTGTGGATTGCTTTGGCCACATTATTCATTAGGCATTGATCCTTTTGATTTTAATCTTTGGGTTCATATGAAAACTTTAGTTTATAAGACAGAAGTAGGAAAATCGTAAGAACTTCGAAAATTCCATATAACTATTTTATTTTCAAGAGTGAAAAAAGAAATCAATTAAATCTGTAAAAGTTAATTTTTTGATGTAGTTTTGAAAAACTCTCAATTTAAAGATTTATTCATTACATTCTTTCTTAACATTCTTTTTAATAATAATAATAAAAAAATGCCTTATTATTTTCAAAAATTTAAAATTGTTTACTTTCAAACTTATAGGTGAATTAAAACTCTGGGAGTGTTTTTATACGTAGTGGTGTAAATGGGCATAACTTATGTGAATTTTTCATAAACAAAATGTTTATTCAGATTCAGACTTTTAGGTGTTTATTTATGATTAACAGTTTTAATGGAATCATTTTATGCATGCCGAACTCATCAAGCCAATTTTGAATTCCACTGCAATTGATGAAAGAAAGGACGGCTTGTGAATTTATAATACAGCATAAGATAACGCGCAATTAGATGATAATAATACTTGACTAGGTATATTGACTTTAAGTGGATTTATTTCATAAAAAATATTGATAATAGTAAATAATTTGATTTAATTACATTCTAGTATATTTAGATATCAGATGACAATTTTGTCAGGGAATGTGCCTAGACGAATTTGGACTCTATTATTTGTACGAAGTCTTTTTTTAAAACACTCTTTTATTCAGCTTGACCTCTTTCACATTTGTGTCGATGCAGTTTTGTAAATATTTTTGCACTAGCCTCCAGATGCAGTAGATTTCTGAAATTTTATATAATTGTATTTTTTAATACAATCATTTAATAACTTAATTACATTTTAGTTATTTAAAGTTAATCACATTTTGATTTTATATGAGGCTCATCATCTGGTAAAATAATAATAATAATAATAATATTGAATAATGAAAGGCATTAAAGAGTAAAGAACCAAAAATTGATTATGATTTATAAATAAGCCTTTAAACAAGAAAGTTTTTCTGTATTTTGTGGAGGTCAAAACCAAATTTTAAAAGCTTAAGGAGCTAAAATTGTCACTGTAGAGAAATTAAACAAAAATGAGTATTATAAAGAAAATTCCTAAAATTAAAGTATATGTTCATTAAAATTCAAAGTATATATAATAAGCAGATTAAAATTCAAATTCACTCAAAGCATTTCTATCACTGTGTCATTGTTTTACGATTTTGCTTCGATCTCCATTTATTTTGTTAACAAAATTGCCATTTTTTAACCTACTTTTACTAAACTGGTAATCTCAATTTTTAAATGACCCAAGAATCTACCTTTTACTTTAATTCTTAACCTTTTGTGAATCTTTTACATGTTCAACTTTAATGCTCATATCCGGGCCCTTTGTGTAAATCTCGCAATTGTTTCTTATACACGAGACAGCTGACGCAAGCAAAAGAAAACTTCTTGAATAAAAATTTTATTTCTGTGTCCGCTTTCTTCCTTTTCATCCATGCATAATGTCAAGGACTCCTAAAGGAAGCATATTTTTTTCTCGCAACATTACACGGGATTCTTTTGACAGTGGTCAGTGCTTTCTCTTGTAATCATTTTCTTTCATCACGTCGACAGGGAGGTTTTCCTGGTCCCTACACATTGGCCAGTCTTGTGAAAAATTTGAGGCATTTTTTTTTTCCAGATTTTCTGGCTTTACTCCAACCGAATGTAAGCCTGACATGAATGGTTTTAAATAAGGGTTTACGAAGGAAGAACACTATAGTTTCCAAACAATTATTCTTTTCAGTTTTTGAGTTATTGCGCTAAAAGACTTTACAGTAAAATTATTTCATTATTTATGCACGGCAAGAAAGAAAATTTAGTCAAACTAACTTTCAAACTTTTTCAATGATTAATATTAACCACTGAAAAATTACAGACAAAAAAATGACACGTGTGCATTAAAATACAAAAAGTAACTCATTCTCATTTTTAAAGCATGTTTCAATTTACCACTAAAATTTATATGCTCAATAGTGCTAGAATAAATTTTAAGTACGCAGTCGGATTGAAATTATTTTAAATTAAAACTTAAAAATTAGGAAAAAAGTATTAAAATATGAAATCTTTGATGTTAAAAGTCACTCATCAAGAAGGAGTGGCCTGCTTGAAAGTTCCCAAAGCATGAAAATTATGGATCTTGGGAGAGGCCGTAAACGTCAAGAAGTGTCAGAATTTTATTTTCGGAATCCCGTTCATAAGCTTTTTGTGATTCGGTACTATACTGAACCGAGTAAGCATTTCGTAAACACTTTTTCGACCGATTCGTACCAAAAAGGGTTACAGAACCACATTTTTAATAAAAAAATAAAATCGAATATATAACTTCATTTAGCAAAGAACGTTGCGTTTATCAATTATCTCTTTTACATACCGGGTGCCCCCAAAATGACTGATGGATTTTGAAATTTAATAATAATAATAAAGACGCAGTGTGATAAAAGTGCATCGTTTGCAGTCTTACACAAGTGAAATCTGAGAATTTTATCAACCAAAATTGCAAATTTAGTTAATATCGCCACAGATAGGTGGCGCTGCATTACATGTGAGATAATTCCAACTGACGGATGTATGGAAATTTCTGTCTCATATTGCTCTACATTGTTGCTTCAAATGGGAATTACATTTTATACATCGTTATTTAATTTTTGCAACAGTCCTTGCAATATTTTCAAACCGGTTTTCATTTTTTCTTATTTTGCAGCGCCACCTGTCAGCAGCAAAAGGAACTAAATTTGCAATTTGATGGTTAAAATTCTCTGATTTCCTAAGATTAAGGCCACAAATGATACATTGCTATCGCATTCCGTATTTGTTTTCTTCATTTTCAAAACCCATAAATCAGTTTTGAGACACTCGGTACATGCCGACAGATCAATAGACGGTCAACCCATTGACAAATTTGATTCCAAATTTAATAGAAACTTCCAAATTTAACATAAACCTTTCTTTAGAAACTAAAATTGTACATCAAATTTTGTGCATCCATCTCTTTATGGTTTAGTTATTGTTTTCATTTGCACTCGGAGAGGTAGACAGACAAAACTGCCTAAAATGCATTTTGCCAAAATTTTACAGAACCTGCGAATTTGAGGCAAATACCATGTATTGAATTTCATTCCTTGTAGCTTAAATTCTTTTTGAGTTATCGTATTCATACAAAGACAGAACTACAGACAAACATAATTCGGAAAACGTGTTTACAGGACTTAAGTAGGTTTCATACGAGGAGAGACAATATTTTCTCTTTGCATACTTCGTAAATGAGAAAGATAAAAGTTACTTTTTACAGATTTATATGCATACCCTATTTTATTTTCATGTATACTACATATAGTTTAATTTTCTATAGATCAATGTGTGACCATGAATTTATATGAGGGCATTTTGGGACGGATTTCGTAGATTTAAAGAGTCAGATGGCGAGGACAAAACCTGATCCGCAACTTCCTAACTCGAATCTTTCACGTCATACCAGCGAGCAAATGTATGACCCTGATGAATGTAACGTATGCCAGGCTTGCTTATACAAATGATCTTTGAACGTTTTATGTCTCAAATCTGCGAATTTTTGTCCCAAAGTCGAGATTACCAGTGGTTTTATGTACATATGCAACATATGGATGCAGAAACTAAAATTAATTTTAAATAAAAAAATTACTATGTCCAACAGTTAGCAATTTATTTTCCTGCAGTTGTCGAAATAGTTTTTTTGTGAAACGCAACCATATTAGTGGAATCCATGACTGTAGTATCAGCTTATTAATGCCACAAGTTTGTCGAACGTTGGGGACTTTTTCACAGGAGAAATATGAATGTCATGAAGCAATGGTATTGGAACTTCAATTCAATCATGTCACCAAGTTTGGCGACTTTTTTGCAGCATACAAAGCGTGGCTTCCAAAAGCATTGAAGCAGATTGTCATAATTAGACGTACTCTTTGACGTCGACCTATTTTTGACCTCCAAATGCAAATGAATGAATTTTGGTCGCAAATCTGAATGAAACTGTCATTTTCTCACAAAATTAATTATAAAAAATTATGCAAACAATCGCTGAAGCCATATATTTTAAAATAGTAGATTGAACCAGAATAATCGCAGTACTAGTTATTGTGTATAGAACATGAAATTCACAAGAATACTTGGAGTAATTTCACTACTATATACTTCTCCAGTTTGTATGAAAAAGTTGAAAAGTTTTATATTATCTTGACTTCTTTGGTCCTAATTGCTTCAAACGGGACGTTAATATTACTAAACTAAAACTAACTATCCAAAATTTATAGAAAATTCTTTTTACATTACAAAAAAATCGACATTTCTTCATTTCCAACTGATATTAAAGGAGAACACGTGTTTCAATATCGATTGAGTGTGCAGTTTTGTAATGATGTGCTGTCAGCCACATAAATGATGTACAGAATCCAAGTCACGCACGCAGACAATTTATTGAGATCGTGTTTTGCAGGTGATTTTTCTTCGATTTTGCAATTCGCATGATACGTTCGTCAAATTTTATGATAGGTTTCCGATTTATCTCTAGTGATAGGCAATTTATCTTTTAATGGATGTGAAAGGTAAAACGTATATTATATACGGTTAACCTATAAAACTGTAAAAAAGAAAATAACAGTTGAGAATGAAGTCATAAAAATTTTGCAAACAGGTTAACAGTAGCAAACGTTAAAGAGTTAAAGATACTTAAAAAAAAGGGGGAAAAAACCCCCTTGCTCGTAGAAATAATTGCCTTCTCTTAATAAATAAATGTACATAATTTTTCTAAAATTATCTAAATTGTTATTAATAAGCTAATATTACTTCATGTTATGCTGATTTTCAAAGATAAATGTTCAGCATTTAAGTAGTAGTATTTTTTAAGCAAATTTATGAGTTGTAAAGTATATAAAGTCTAATTATCCGTTTAAAATAAGTAAAAAAAGGAAATACGATAGGCGCAATTTTAAAAAAGAAAATTAATTCATGCAACTTTTAAAAAATGGTTAAATTTTAATGCTAAATAGGTAACAGCAAATAACATATAAAATGCTTCTGAAACTAAGAGCAAGTGAAGCAGTTCTGTTTTCCAAATAAATTCCTGTTTTAATCTGAATTTTGTTCTTATTTGTTAATAAAAAAAATTATTGCTATTTTTGTTGCAATATTTTTTAAAAAGTTACTTTTTCAGCAGTATTCGCATTATTTAAATATTTGAGTATCATTAATTCTGCCAAAAATAAAATTCAACCCTACATTATTATTGAATATCACAAAATTAAATATATATATGTGGTGGTATGTAGATTATTATGATCTGTGCAGGACGCAACAGGACGAATGTGGTTGGAAACATTTCTTTAATAATTACATTCACACACTAAACACAAAGACAAGACATTCACGCGCGCGCTTCACAGTTCAGAATCACATCTCCTTCTCATTACAATCGCAATGCATTATGGGATGACATATGGGATGGCCTAAACAGGCATCGCCATCTAGTATCCAAAAGAGAAGATAAGTGTAATGCAACTGCTACATATATATATATCAAAGTGCTTTATTTTTAAGTAAACAGGAAATTATTTCCGAAATAATTTCGGATTCCTTTCCAAGATTCATTTCTCGTATTTATGAAAAGAATAGAAATAATTATATATTTTTAATTAATTGAGTGAATTCTTAGCATTGGAATACATCTCGTAGTTTGAAAGATACAGCATGAGAAACGTAGTTTTTAGAAGGAGAAATGATTAAATGTTATATGTAAAACACTTGAACAGATATTATTATTTGATTCCATAAATCTGTTCTTAAATAATTTTTTCAAATGTATGTTTACTTGTAGTAGGACAGATTTTGCTTTCATATTCAAATGAAAATAACATGCTTAAGGTGTTATACTAACGCAACATATCTTTTTTGTATAATATTGTATGGCATTAAGCAGTATTTGCACTATTGTTTAAATAAAGAACTATATAAAATTGCACATATTATTCAAAGGACTTTGCTGTCTATGCATTGTAAATATATATGAAAAAAAAATTAATTAAATTTTTGGTGTTAAAGAATTCAGGGTATCTTGTTATTCTCATCTTCAAGCTGATATTAAAAATTTATTCAAACGTATAAAACTATTTATAATATTAATAGATTTTAAATCCTTGTAGCGATTTTTGATCTGATTAATGGGACTAACTTTTTACCATTAGGATAGAATCACTGAAATCCAATACTTCATTTACCAGTTGTCCCAAATATTATTGAGGGATTTTGAAAATCAATAATAATAATAATAATAATAAAAAGATGGAATAAAGATAGAAGTGTATCATTTGAGGCCATACGTTTGGAAAAATCAGGAAATTTTTTCCCACCAAATTCCAAATTTACTTCGCATTATTACAGATAGATGGCGCTGCAGGTGATCTGTAACAGGTACAATTAAAACGAAGTACATTATATCGCCATTCAGCATTTCATTTCTGCCTCAGACTGCGCCATATTGTTGCTGAAAATGGGAGTAATGTTGAAAACATCATTGTTTAATTTTTTGGAACAATCCTTGCAACATTTTTATACCGGTTTTTATTTTTCCTATTTTGCAGCGCCACTTGTCGGTTACAAAGTTAACCAAATTTGCAATTTGGTAGAATACATTCCTTGGTATCCCAAGCGTAAGGCTGCAAACGATATATTTCTATCGTATTCCCTCTTTTTTTATTTGGTTTTCAAAATTCATCAGTAATTTTTGGGACTCCCGGTATCTGAGTGGTTGCTAACGAACAATGATGTTATATTTTAATTTGCAATTTCGTAAACGCAAACCTTTCCTATTTTTATTTTGTCTTAAAGTTCGAGAATTATATCTAATACAGTAAGTAATGCAATTATTTTTTGGAAAGAGCCATGCCTAAAGTTGAGAGTTTTCCGCATTTAATAAAAAATATAAAAAATAAACAAATAATTAATAAATTAAAAAAAATATCGGAAACCTTTCAAATGATATAGATTCACAAAAGAAAACAAAGAATATATTGATTTTCTTTCTATTTATTAATGAAATATGCAAAATAGGGTATCAAAATTTAAAGCATTTCTAAGACATCTAAAAAATTTTCAACTCTTCTAATTGATGAAAGCCTTTTGATTGAAAACTGCAGAGTTTGAAATTTTTCAGTCCTACCAGTTCATAAGGTTTTTGATATATTGTAGGTTTTACGAGATGCAATGCTAATTTGGGGAAAAAAATGTAATTAATTCGTTAACTATTATATGATTATTTTCCTCATAAAGACTATATTTACTAAACGCGCGAAATTAGAATTTTTTTTTTTTTTATGTTTTGTATGTGCTTGAGTTTTATGAAAATTGTAAAATGTTGTTATATTTTCTTTAATAAGTTTAGTTACTTTAAAGGACGCTAGATGGCAGTTTTCATGAATCGTAAGTGCAACATTTCATGCTAGAAAATAGCTTTTACCGGAATGTGGTAAAATAATCATTCATTAAATAACAAATTATTAATCTAAATGTTTGAAATAAAACAAATACCAGTAATAGATATATCAAGTTTAACAATGATTTTTAAGATAGATTTTAGATCATTGTATATTTTTTAGAAATTATTTTAAAGAGGAAAGGTAAAATCTTATATTACATAAAATTATCCAAAATCTGTATTTTGTTCTTAGTACATTTTCTTGTAATTAAAATGTAAACGGTCAAATGCACACTTTGAAAATTTTATATTCAACATTTTACTCCCAGAACAAATGATTCTCAAGAAACGTCTTTGAATGGACTAGAAATATAAGAGCGAGAATTCAAATTTATTTTTGTTCATCAGTAAATAGCTTGTCATCAAGTGAGCACTCTAATATATTTTAATTAACGGCGTTTAAATATAAAAAAATTAAACATCGTAATTTTTTTATTCCATGAACCATGTAAATATGCTAGTATTTTTTATATATTTTAAAATAAAATTTTGCTTATGTTCCGGTTTTCCATTTTCTATGTGTATCATCCTTCATGTGAAATAACGTCCTCTCCAAGTAATTTTATGACTTGAAATCAAAAGGTTGAACTGGCTCTGCTCATCTATCTATATCTATACTTATAATAAAGCTCAATGTGTGTGTGTGTGTGTGTGTTGGCTCTCTACAGGCCAGAACATTCAACCTACAGCTACCAAATTTGGCACGTATATAACTTGGAGGCCGGGAATGTGCACCTGGGGGTTATTTTTTCGAATTTTTAATTAGAATTTAATTTATTTAAAAATTAAGCGAAATTTTGGCGTGTTTCTGCTATAACTTCCGAAAATATTATGGCACAAAAAAGATTTTTACATGAAGTTAAAGATCAAAAATTTATCTTTTTAATGATACCAATGTTTTAATCTTAAAATTAAATTTCTATTTTTAATGAATTTTTAAATAAATATTTTAACTATGTTTTTCAATATTTTTTTTCGTAAAAAATAAAAGTTAAGATTAAGCACGTTTCGCATTCATGGGAAAAAATTAGCTTTTTTCAAAGTGTTGCCATCACATTCATTAAAGCTCCGATTAAAAATAAATTAAATCTTTTTGGAAATGAAATCTGCAAAAATATAATTTTTGGCACGTATCTGTAGGAAATGAAACAAATATGAAATATTATTTTTTCTAAAGAATAAATTCAAGAAAAATTATTATCTTTTACACTCTCTATATTACTAATAGAATAAATCAGTTTTATTTTAAGGCAAGTTTTGTTTAATATGAACAGGATATCCATTCAAATCAGGGCCACACAGCTAATTTGTAAACCTTTAGTAAGACATAGATCTGCTAAAATGGTCTAAATCGAAAATGATTATATTTTATGTAACTTGATTCAATAAATGCTCTAATAAATAACGAATTTTTGATTTTACATAAAGCTTCTGCTGTGGAAATCACGATGAACAAAATGTTCTTGAAACACTAATATTTTGAATAAAAAGATTTCCAATCAACTAAATCAATCACTTAAACTGACTGATTTATGGAAATTTGAATATCACTATTCAATAAAAAAAGGATAATTATAGATTTTCCATCGATCGTTTCAAAGAAAATACGCCCATCAGCGCGGAGGTTTCTCGAGATTAATTGGCCTAAGATTATGAAAATGTTGAGTTTTTCTAAATTTTTAGCATTCAAAACTTCATAAATAAGTCTTAGTTGATCGTGGAAAATAGAAACATTCATTCATTTATTTAAAATTTGGTGTGTCCAGAATATTTCTCAGAATATGATACCTTAATGCATTCAATTTAGATTTCATAATTTTTGAAATATATTTATAGGCCGGAACAAAATATTATTATTGATTTAATTTCAATCCTTTTGAAAGCAAAACTAAAAACTGAATTTTATGCTAAATCTGAGAAATTTTTATTGAATTATTGTTTGAGATATTACATAAATTATGAAAAATATTTTGTAGTTCACATAAAACTTAAATACCGAGCGATTCTGTTTGCAATACTCATATTCAATAATAATAATAATAAATCAATAACAATAAAGATGATAAATAAAATAAAACGCTTGGTTTTATTAAAAGATATCTTTATATTAATTGCAATTTCATCATTTCCACTTTAAATTAAAGTTGAAGTTTTACCGGAAAAGACAACAAATTAGCAATATTTATATATATAGTAAATTGAACAAAACGATCTAAACAACAGTATAAGTTTGGTATGACTATCAAAATTTGAAGATTAAAAATGTTTTGTTTGAGAATCTATTAAGAGACCAGTTACTTAAAATATTTAAGTGAAAATTGTAGCGAGCGGTAATACTGGTGAACCGGCTGGTCGCCAAAGGCGGCCAGTACTGAATAAATGAATGAAAATAGTGCACTCACAATTGAAATTCACCGCCGCCTGTGAGATTGATTTTATTTAACTGTATTGTTGTGGAAAGAGTTTTTGAATCGCCATTAAATGACACTTTTTACAAATGCAAAATGCTGTTACAGCTCTTTCAGAAATTTTATGGGCAGCAATATATATATAGTGATGGCCAAAAGTGTGGACATTTTTTGAAAATTTCATGTTTTTCAACTTTGCGTGCTTGTAGAATATATTAATTTTCATTTAAATACAAATGTTTAGATATCAAGTTGAAGGTAATTCAAAGTGAAATTTAATAACAAAACAGTATTACAATATCTGTATTACAAAAAAGTTACGCTCATTTTAGTAGAACAAACAAACACAAATCGTTTTGAATAATGACGTGTTTTGTAATAAAAGCGTACTAGTCAATCACAAACACTGTTCTGAGGACCCATCAAATGTCTGTAACTATAATTTAGGTTATTTGGATGGTAAAAGAGTTATTGTTGTGGAAATATTTTGCGGAATGATGCATACTAGTACAATTAAATAGAGTATTGCTGTTTTTGAATATTTTTCCTTTTTTTAATTGAACTAATTTTAAACAAACAACACAAACAAGAAGAACTGATTGGACATCTACAATAAAGAAGCCGAATTGTCATATTGAGAGAAAATGGCCTCTCTTATGTTGAAATTGCAAGACAAGTTGGTGGTTCAGTGACTTGTTCTGGTGTTGAAGCAACTATAAAAGCAACAACAAATGCCATGATTTGGGCATGTATGTCTGCAGATGCTGTGGGCCGAATTCAAGTGATTGATGGCATCCTGAATAGCAAAAAATACATCGAAATTGTCCTGGAACCAAAATTGATACCTTCCATCAGGGATTTCTTCCCCAACAAAGCACCATTTATTTTTCAGCAGGATTCATCTCCATGCCACACAGCAAAAGTATGCAAAGCATGGTTTCAAAATAAAGGCATAGATGTATACCATGGCCAGGAAACAGCCCTGATCTCAATCCAATTGAAAATTTGTGGCGACGTTTGAAAATTCTTGTACGAAATAAACGTCCATCCAATAAAAGACAACTTATTAAATCTATAATTGATTTTTGGCATCATGTGATTACGAAAGATGAACTCCAAACACTCGTTCACTCAATGAAAAGACGCTGTGAAGCTGTCTTTAAAAAATAAAGTATTGATTGTGTAAGTATCACTTTAAAAAATGCAAATCTAATATAGATCTTACTAAAATGAGTGTAACTTTTTTTGTAATACAGATATTGTAATACTGTTTTTGTTATTAAATTTTACATTGAATTACCTTCAATTTGATATCTAAACATTTGTATTTAAGAGAAAATTAATATATTCTACAAGCACGCAAAGTTGAAAAAAATGAAACTTTCAAAAAATGTTCACACTTTTGGCCACCACTGTATAAGGATTATTTATAAATCTTTCATTAAAATACAAAAATTGTATTTATAGATTATCATTGAATGGAAATGCTATTGAATCAAGAAACTAAAATGTGTTTGTTTAGCACTTTACCAATAAAATAAAGCATTTATTTTAAGTTTGCTGCTCTCTACCCCAAAATTCGTTACAGGTAGGTATTTGTCAATAAATTAAGTGAAAGAAAAATATATACCGGACAAAATGTACAACACAAATTTAAAAGAATATAAATATTTAATAGCACATCAACTTAGTAGCATAAATAAAAATATGCAAATCTCATATCGCTTTAGACTGCAACTCCTTTGAATACTTAATTTTAGGCTTTCTCCCTGCCTTACTTATTATTAACTTAAGATTTATTATTGCTTTACTTAAAATTTGTTATTGAAATTATTCCCTATTTGCCAGTATCGTATCACCCATTCTAGGTAAGGCGTATAATGCTTTTATTCATGTAAAGGGTTATTGAAAATTTGCATTCCAATAAAGCTGTGGTTTACATTTTACCTTGTGTTCCTTTTTTTAATTCGTCTAATTGAATGACATCCAATAGTAGTCCACTTATCGTTTTCGACCCTATGTTCTGTTGCAAAATTGATTTGTTTCTATCCTACTTATTTGTCCTCAAAATTTGTAATTAATAACTAGGGATAACCTATATATTTCAATTTAGTTTCTATTTTTGGAAATGAATAAAATATTACATTTTCCAAACAGCATTTTCCATGAGAAATACCTCTGAGTGTTTTGGGATTAATTTACATTTTTTATTCAAGTTCATTTAATCAAGAAATTAAAAAAAATGTATTTATTATTAAATGAATAATTTTAGTAACTTAACTCGATCTTTCAATAAAAACACAAGCAAAATAACAAATTATATCTTACGCTCAACGTGTAGTAGCACTAAGACTTATTTTCTTTTTCAAACAATTTCTATATTTCTGCTCGTGTTTTTTACCAAAACTGCAATCCATTTTTCTAGTTTTTTTTAACCAAAAAAGCGGGAGCAAAAAATATTCAGAGTTAATGCAAAAGAATTTCCCCCCCCCCCCTGCAAGACAAGTCCTTCAAAATGGATTACCTTTTTCTTAATCAATTTAACCTTTGATTTTGTTTCGCGAGAGAAAATTATATTTTCTCTTAAAGTAATTATCGGTGCTACAATTCGGTTATACCGACGAAAGAAAACATTTATTACACAGCAACATCATTTATATGTATATAGCGTCGCTGTTTTTTTAAAAGCAGTGGAAATTTATAAAATGAAAGCCTATTCTATTAAAAAGCTCCACTATTTTTTAAGACTTAAGTATTCAAGAAAGTTTATAAAATTAAATCCTATTTTATTAAAAACTTACACTGTTTTTTTAAAAAAATATTTATCGGTTTAAGCAGTGAAAAATTGATCAAAACTTTAATCGATTTTTAACAGAAAACAAAACAAATAAAAAATTTATTTTTCTGCATATACAACTTTCAATCTACACTAAGTGCTACACAGTAATTTACTTACCAAAATTTTTTCCTCAGAATGGAAAAGAAATGGTAAACAAGTACTTTTTCATAACTTATTCAACATGTGATTATTGCAATAGCAGTTCTGATAGCAAAAATAAATCGTGTTTTTTTTTTCTTTTGAGAAATACATTAGGCAAGAAGTACATCTTCGTAGCAACCATTTGGATCGTTATGTCTTGTTTTAAAATAAAGAATTCTTAGTAATGATTGCTTGCTGTTTTTGCTTAAAAGATTGTTGTTTATAACATGGTATTTATTGAACCTGGTTCTATTTAAATCTCCATAAATTTATTAGATTTATGTAATGCAAGAACAATTACTAGAATGATAATATCCATTTTTATTTTTTCTGTTATATAGCTTGTTTGCCTTTGTAATCTTAAAATAGGAAATAA
>JAPMOR010004961.1:0-10895 GCA_026543865.1 Argiope aurantia
TCTTAAAACTTGTACCTGATTTTATAAATATTTTGTATAAAAATACACAATATCAAGTTATATGTATTCTATAACCACGTGCAGTCTGTTTGGAATGCTTTCAATTTTATTTTTGACAGCTAATTAAAAAATATTTCTTCAAACGAGTCGTGTAATATTTTGTAGACATCATAAATTCCTCTATGTCACAACTCAAATACAAATTTAGCTCTTCCCTTATATATTATTAAACGCTTAGTATTTATTAGAGCAGTAACCGAAAAATGTACTTGTATTCAAGTAAAATCGGATGAAGACTTTTGATGTGTAATCAGAAATTACGTAAATATCGAATGCTTTTATTTCACTTGGAGGACTCTTCAAACATTTCAAAAGATGATATTTCTACTTTCTTCGAATATTAAAAGAATAAATTGGGCACGAAACACAGTTCTCGAGCTATTATTGAAAACAGAATGAGCTCACTGAGATCAATCAACTATTTCAACCTGATTCTTTGAATGTGAAAGCATCTTCAAATCCAAATAATCAACAATAGCACTTCTGTATTCCCTTTATAATAGAAGTACTTGAGGATGACGAGGTTTAATTTAAACATACTTTGTGTCTGCTATGAAACAGCAAAAGGAATGAAAGATGTTTCAAGTAGTATCATCTTAATTGGGCTAGTTGTTAAAAAGATTGATGGTTGGTTTAGAAATTTAATCCCTTGTTTGATACTTATTAATAAGGAATGCTTGCATTTATCTTCGAACTCAAAGCTGCCTCTTCATTTCAAGTGTCTTCTTTTCAAAGAAATTTACATCTTTTGTCCTCTTCAAGGGCTCTGCTAACTTTATTCTTACATGTTCATCCAGCAGTTAAATTATATTAAATTCCAATTCATTATTTTCTTTCTTAAAAAAAAACTAAGAATTATCACTTTGTTCTCCGTATTTTGCTTCCATTCGTATTCATAGAACCAGAATAGAATTAAGGACTGTATTAAAGACATAATTAAATAAAATAATTTTCTTGTGGCAAGTCTTTTCGAAGCCATCCACATGTTTACACAGATAAACATCAGTAGAATTTTGAATAAACCGAATTCGTACAAAGCGACGAAACAATTGTGACTATTTCTCATATACCGTGTTATGTTCAAGCTAAATGTAACATCTTCATAGTTGATGATTGTTTTTGCTCAAGAAGGCGAATATATACATATATATGTTGTTTACGTATGAAGAGTGAAACTGATAATATAAATAAAGTGACATCCCTTCGCAACATGTGCTTTTAGAAATTAGAGACGCATTTAAACATCCATGAAATCATGCATATTGTTATATTCCGTATAATGTCTTATCTATTATAAGCAGCTTATCCCCCTCATTGAACAAGAATCCACTATAACGGCCTCTCCGATCCGCCACTAAGGCATACAGATAAAATTGAATGTCTGGACGACCGCGACAGCAACATTGGCCGGAACTGTAGTTTAGTCCTAAGGGTCCTCACAGACCACCGTACAACATTTCCAGTGGGATGTACGTCCAATCATCGATAGGAGGTACTTTACCTACTTCCACTATCGATAGGAGGTAGTCTACCAATCGGGTGACGAGAACCAACCACCCTACCGTAAGTTTTTCATCCTCATTTCTGAGGTGCCTCTCGGTTGAAGGAGTCCTTTACATATAATACTGTATAAAAATAAATAAAATATAATATTATGTAAAATTTAAAATTCTTACGAAGGTGACTTATAGCAACAAGGAAATAAGCTGTAGTTCGGCAAAAAGTTAAAAATTTCAATAAAAAAAGCAATAAAAAACAAGTGAGAGCTCAATATATGGTTTTAATGTGCATAGAGATGCGCAAAATACGAATGCAGGGGGGGGGATTAAAGATATTTCTTGTAAAGTCAAGTCAATTTTAAGTGTAACACTGAAAGAAAATAAAAACTCCATCCCTGAAAGTTTTTTTTTTTTTGCTAAAAAATAGGTACAAAGCAAAACTCTTTTAGTTTAGAGGCTTGTCAAATGATTTGCTTAAAATTTTGCAGATAACTTAAGCGATATTTTACGTATTCCTAAACTAAAATAATAAGCTGCATTTCTATCCACTCTTTAAATATTAGGATTCGACTAAAAAATGTCATAAAATATTCTATCTTTTCACATTGTGAAGCATTAAAACAGCTATAGAATATTTCTAAATACACAGATTACTTATTCTCCAGTTCAGGACTTGCAGAACTTATTGATGAATTATTAAACCAAATTTGAACGAAAATTTAGCATTATATTTTAATTTATGAGATTTTTCGAAAGAAATTTCTACCAAAGATCAGAATTTGAGAAAATAGCATTTAAAGACGTAAAGTAGCATTAAAACGCATGCAAATGCAAATATAACAAGTAATATATAAAAAAAAACCATTTAAGTCAATTCCTACTTAGGTCAAAAAAAAATTAGTTTAGTTATTTTTTATTAAATAATTAAAATTAATATAAATATGTATATACATATAACAGAATTACAATATTAAGTGACAAAATAGAGCTTGGCGACAAATGTGGCGACAGATTTGGTGACTTTGGCGACCAAATAAAATTTATTGGACAAATTTAATTAATTAATTAATATTTGAAAAGAAAACTGTATTAACATCAAGTGTCATCCACTACAAGTTTAAAAAAAATGTATTTGAACTTGAGTAGATGAAAAAAAAGTATTTTATTAACGATTGAAAATTTGAACAAAATATATATATAGAGAGAGTGAGCTAATAGCAGGAATTGAAAAAAACAATGTCAATTTTTAAGAAAACAAAAAAAAATTCTGAAACACTGACTTAGAAATGCAATTCAAGCGGTTTTATAAAGAAACCTGTTCAAATATTAAGAATGTTAAATTAAAAAAAATCATATTTTTGCAGGAATATCAAATTTTTCTCGTTGTCATCTACCTAAATCATACTTCAATTTGAAGACATTTTAACAATGGTCGAATTTAATGCAGTCCTATGTAAGCGTCTTATCCTTATTATTACAATTTTTCATTTTATTTTTTATCAATATAATCACCAATCAAATAATACGAAAAACTCATCGAACCCACGAATAGGATTTTTACATTCACTTCTAACCCACTGCAAAAAGAAAGTTTGGCAATTTAATTCTTATTATTTTTAAATAGCAATTAAATATCAACATCACAAATAAATGAAAAAACTATATTCACATAAAATCTAAAACATTTTCTCATAAATCCTCCACGGCGATTGCCAACCTTTAAACAAAAATATCTCCAAAGCTTTTGTTCGATATTGGATGCATCATTTCTAACAAAAATTTCTTAACACTCCTAAAGATTTAACGAGAAGAGGCGTTGCAGATGTTTTCCAAGATAGCCTGGTCGTGACAAATAAGTCTCCAGAGCGGTTCATAACATGTAATCCCCAACACATCAGGCAAATTGAAACGACTCAAGCATGAAGTCGGCCGTTGTCAATCCCTTGTGATAGATCAAAGAAGACTGTTTTTCCAAGGAAGGTGATTAGTTCTCATTAAGGTACAAGGCATTGACGTAGAAATGTATTCCCTAACGGAAGCAGTTAGCTTAAGTAAATTTTAGTCCCGTGTTCACATCAGAGAGGTAATTACACTTGACTTATTATGGGTTGAGGTCGTCAGGGTGACGCTTGTTTTAGCAGAGCAAGAGACGCTTTTTTATCCACTGTGGGTAAGCTGAGAAATTGGCTTATTTACTAGGGAAAGGATATTGCTGGTTTGCCTAATGTTGCGGCAGATTCTTCGCGCTTTTAGCAGCGTTTAACATTTTTAGAAAACTCTCTTCTTGGCCTTATCTGATAATGGAGCTACCTCGTTACTTTTTTTTTGTTGTTTTGGAGAGTAAAAAGTTTCGGAGTGTTTTGTAATTTCTTGTTTAGATTTTGAATGAAGCAGGTATATATTTCTGGGTTTATTTATTTTAACGTGTTTTGAATCTTTCTTCTTTAAAAAAGTTTTTCGAAATCTCATTTTACTCTGGAAAAGGCATTGCAATATCGATATAATACAATTTAGAGAATTGCACATTAAAATGAACAAGAATCAGAAATAAAAAGGACTTGCACATGAAAATGAACAAGCATCAGAAATAAAAATGACTTGTTCATGAAAACGAATACGCATCAGAAATAAAAATGAGTTGCACATGAAAATAAACAAGTATCAGAAATAAAAAATGAGTTGCACATTAAAATGAGCAAGCATCAAAAATAAAAATGAGTTGTACATGAAAATGAACAAGCAACAGAAATAAAAATGAGTTGTACATGAAAATGAACGAGCATCAGAAATAAAAATGAGATGCACATTAAATTGAACAAGCATCAGAAATAAAAATGAGTTGTGCATGAAAATGAATTTCCAGAATACAATTTTTAGCTGGATGTATTTAAAATTGTTTTATAGAATATTTTCAAAACTAATGTGATAATTTAAAATAATTTATTAATATTCAACAATCTTACAAAATAATGAATTATTGAAGTTTCGTGCGCCAATATCTATTTGAGAGGCTCCATGTGAAACCTTGACCTCGATCCCTTGTTCAGAAATGTTTATATCTATATCAGACCCTAACTCTTATAAAATTGAATTTATTCATCATGATTTATATTTTGGAAAGCAGGATTAATTAGAATTCATATTTTTATGATGAAGAAATAAATTAATGTAATGCCTCCGGTTATAAATTACTTGTCTTGTAATTACCGTCTTCCAATAATATTAGAGGAATTATATAAAAGAAAATTTGCTAGAAATTAAAATAATGGGCTTTATTCTGTATTTACTACTAAGCAATCTTTGTGGTTTCAATATTTTAATTTTAAATCATTTATTTATTTGATAAGAAGTTGATGTAGGAATATGCTAATTGCTATATTGAGAGAATTGAAGTCAACAGAAAATTAATGACTAGCAATAATTTCAGTATAATATTTCTAAAGCGAATCCATATTGTACAACAATCAGAAATCGTGAATTCATGATGAAAGTTCTAATAAAGCTCATGAATGCAAAATTTCAGATTTTATAATGAGAAGTTGATAATTCCAATATCTTTTTATAGATTTCCTTAAAAAAGGTAGGAAAAAATTTTAATCGTTTATTCGTAAATCTATAAAGTAAAGTTTCAGTTGTCAAATTTTAACGTCAGAGTATAAACGAAAAAATATCATCAACTCTTATTAACTCTGTGTGATCGACTGAGGCATAGATATTAAGCAGCTTATTCGATCTCTGCCACAGCTCTTCAAAAGTCATTATTAATCACAAGTTTGACGAAACATAACTCACTTTCTTTCATAAGTATGCAATTATTCTAGAACAGATATTAATGGAAAGTACTTTTGTAATAACTAACACCAAAGGGACAATCATCACTTTATCATTACTTTGAGAGCGACTGACATTAAGTGATTTTAAGGAGAAATATTCATAAAGCAATATTCATCATTCATTTACTTTAGAATGTAATGAATCAGTCCATTTTTTTTCTCTCTTAGCCAGAGCAGTATTCATCTTTGAATTGAAATCCGTGATATTTATGAAAGAAAAGTTAAGTATCCATTTCCATTCATTCTTGACATCTAAGATGATGAATGCTTTTTCGACCTTCAATATTTATTTATGATGAAGTAGATTTTAAGAATACAGAAAGGAAATTTGATAGTTTATTAGAGTCATATTCAATCCATATATATTTATAAAAGTAAAATACTTCATAATAATCATTTTAGAGAATTTATTTGGTAAATTTACGATACTCAGGTTGCAATTTCCATTAGCCATTTGAAATAACCGGCATCATAAATGAACACAACTCTTTATTGTTAACTGAGATACCCTCTTGGCCTGTATTCAAACATAAGTGTCATCCATTATGAGGTATTTGTCATAAGGAGCCACCATATTTTGTACCTCGTATCAAAGAACGATGGCGCTTATAACGATAAGCTAAAGATAACAACTTGTTCGAGTCATTGCCATCTTAGCCAAAAAGAAAAACCTTCAAAAATGTAAAAATATATGAAAATGAGAGTAGACAAAGCCGATGCTGTTAGGGAAAGAGAGAATATTCCCAGACCAAGATTGTTATACGCCGTTGTTTTATAGCCTACTTACAGGACACTGCAGGAGATTCCGTATTCTAATCATTACTGCAACCCATAATGAACCTCTGTACTGCTGTCTTCCTTAACAATGATATCCTTGCCAGTTAATGTGATCATCTGCCAGTTTAACTGGCCAGATGGTTGAAGCTCAGGAACACTTTTGCGACTTCACTTACTTGTAATATTAATAGCTAAAGGTATATAATTTTTTAATAATCCATACAAAATCAATTGGAATACAAGCATATTAAAATCATTGCTTTTTGAAAAAATGATAACGAATATTTTTCATTAATTTTGCATATCAGTCATATGATTGGGAATAAAAATCGAACTTTTTATCATCAATTAATAATCAATAGAAAAACATAATTTTACGAGAGCAGACTTATATTCTCGTGAATAAAAATGTAAATGTATATACCCTTTTCAGTCTTTGTAATTCCAAAAATGTTTGGTAAAATCTCAACTTAGTTTCAGATTTTTTTCATTTGAAACTTCAGAAATGAAGAAAAATCTTCCTTTTAGTTAATGGAAATTTGACTATTTTAATCTTCAAATACAAAATGAACTGTTGGCTGAATTCTATCCTAGATAGATTCTTTATAATTTACATATTTAAACAATATGACAGATTGTGAGTTTATAGTACACTGGTGTGCAAAACTTAAGCAACAACGCAAATTTTAAGCAGATAGCCATGAAATTGCAGAAAAGGAGTTCTTGCGATCCGTACAGTGAACACGTAATTCAAGAGAAAGGTCATGCATATGCAAATATCAGGAACAAAACGTCACAGGCGACGTGAGTGTACGCAAAACATGTGCGGAAGGCGCGCGCAGCTCAACACTACAATAAAAGGGAAGGTGGAGACGCAATTAAAGACATTCGCTGCAAGTGCACGTGAGTTAATTCGTGAAATATGGTTAGCAGAAATCACCTGGACGAGTTCACACATGGAAGAATGATCGGAAAGCTGGAGGAGAGGCTTAGTGTGACCAGTGTAGCTGAAGAGTTCGGAATCAACAAAAGTGTCGTTTCGCGCGCTTGGAAAGCCTTCTAAACCGCAGGTACAGCTGTGAGAAAGGTTGGTGGTGGCCGCTCCAGGAAAACAACTGCAGTGGATGACCGACATATCGTCCTGCAGGCGAAAAGAACTTGAAACCAGTCAGCAAGCGCCATTGCTCAGCAACTGTGTGCAGCAACGGGGCGACAAGTGTCGCGTTTTACTGTGTCCAGACGCCTTCACAAAGGTGGCCTATTCGCCCGCCGTCCTGAACGCTGCATCCCTTTGACAGTTTCCCACCGGTGGCACCGTTTAGAGTGGTGCAGGGAGCACAAAAACTGGACATCTAATCAATGGAGTCGTGTCCTCTTTACAGATGAGAGTCGTTTTAGTGCCACAAGCGATTCCCAACGCCAGTTGATTTGGAGAGAGATCGGGACACGGTTTCATCTCAGTAACATCAAGGAAAGAGACCGTTTCGGTGGTCCTGGAGTTGTCGTCTGAGGAGGCATTATGATGAACGGGCGGACTGAGCTCCACGTTTTCGACAGAGGTTCTGTAACTGGAGATCGCTATTGTCAGGAGGTGATTCTTCCCCATGTGCGTCTGTTCCGAGGTGGCATTGGATCAGACTTCGTTTTTATGGATGACAATGCACGGCCACACAGGACTCATGCTGTTGAGGAGCTCCTGGAAAGTGAAGATATCACTCGAATGGATTGGCCGGTGTGCTCCCCTGATTTAAATCCGATAGAACATGTGTGGGATGTTTTGAGGAGACGCCTTGGGGTACGATTACATCCTCCTGGGAACACCTGACAACTTAAACAGATGCTGATTGAGGAATGGGCACTCTTACCTCAAGAACTGTTGGACAATCTGGTGCTGAGTATGGGGAGACGGTGCGAAGCAACCATTGCAGTAAGGGGAGGGCATATCCCATACTAAGAAACATCTGCTTGCTGTTCTTCCTCTTGGACAGACAATCATGTGTAACGATACTATGAGTTCAATAAAGCCTTTTTTTTTTGTTTGATTTCATACTGTATACATTGTATTCATTTCTGTGCAACTATGCTTTCGTCATTCTTTCAGAACAAAATGCTGCATCTCATTTCTGAATTTCAAACTCTCTCATGATTTCTCGTGAAGTTATGGTAAAAAACATACCTGTTGCTTAAGTTTTGCACACCAGTGTATTATGAGGAAGTCTTAGTATGAAGTTGAGTTTCATCCAAATGACCACTTAAGCATAGACTATTTTGGCCTGCTGGTAAGAATTCCAAGATCAAAACTCGACGACGCCAATGAATTCCTATGTAAGCGAATCTGATGTCCTCCTGCTATTATGGAGAAAATCCTTGAAGAGACCGCTAGTTCACATGTCGTCCTCGTCATCTCCCCATGATTTTTAAGGTTCTTATTGAATGTGGTCTAAATTCTAGAAAAAATACTGGTAAAATAATGAACCCACTCATTTCGGGTTAAAAATTTTCTCTTTGTATAATTATTGAAAGAAAATAAAAAAATGGCATATTAACATTTTATTCTTCTCTCAAACATAATTATTTTGAGTAATCTTATGAACCAGAGAAGTTCAAGATTTGTTATATTTATTAAAAATTTTCTCATCTTTTAATGTTCTATCACATCCAACATTAAAAATTAATTCGAAATATTTTTCCATTGGTTACTTCCATTTATATCCTTTATTAATGCATATATACAGAGCATGGGGCTGTTTCTAAAAACTTATATTCTGTTATTTAAAATAACCAAAATATAATTATATATAATTATAAAAATTGTACTCTTTATTTACAGCAATGTACTTAATCAGTTGCTTTAAAATTACTTGGAAACAACGCAAAAATATGTTACATTGATGCCGCCATAATAAATTATAGCTAGTATTTTTGCGTGT
Organism: Argiope aurantia; assembly: GCA_026543865.1. NCBI lineage: Eukaryota > Metazoa > Arthropoda > Arachnida > Araneae > Araneidae > Argiope > Argiope aurantia. The sequence continues at coordinate 9,100 of JAPMOR010004961.1, forward strand.
TTATGGAATGTCACTTAACGTTCACGTCACGTAGGATGGCCATGTTACGCGCTTCGAATTTACGCACGTTTCATCCTGATAACGTTAGTTAGAGAAAGAGCATTCAGGCAGAACCCGTAGAGAGTAAATTACGTTAGATCGAAAATATAACTAAGTCAGTTAATGATGATCAATTTCGTATCTTTATTCTCCGCTTCAGTGGACCAAAAAACAGTAGAGACTTTTTTCTCCCAAGATAATTCAAACATATCAGTTTAATAAATATGTTCTAAGAATTATATAAGAAGGCTGTTTCCTTTATATATTTATTTATTTATTTACATCTTGAAAGGTTTCATTGAACCACATCTATCTTGGACCAACGGATAAATATGGATCTCAATTTCTAAAAGAGGGATGGATTGATGATTATGGATTTCATTTTTTTTTATTTCAATTTCTAAAATAAATAAAAAGCGTGTTCTAATTATAATGTTGAGAAAAAGGAATTCGAAAATAATAGAAAGAAGATTTGTCATTAAACTTCGGAGTGACTATTTTTTAAGAAATAAACAAAGTGTTTGCACATTATATATGTCTCGCTCGTTTATTTCTCATTTTATTATTGGTCGCTTTTATTATTGATTGAATTGATTTTAGTCTTAAAAAATATCTACCATTTGTGCAACTTTTTTAGACCTACAATGTTACTGCGTAAGAAGCAGTACGATTTTACAGGAAGAACAGTGTTCTGTGAGTTATATACCCATTTTGACCTTTTTCCGAATGAGAAACTTTGGGGCATCCCAAAATTTTAAAATAAATTTTAAAAATTAAAAATAAGAAATATATGGATATTGAGTTTATAAAGTTCTTATTTTAGCTTAACTTGAATGAAACTTTCTTGCCGAAGTCCTTATATTTATATATCCTGATATGTTTCATGTTAATAAAAATTCCCTGAATCCCTGATATGGCAGAGTTTTGAAATTTTGAACTTTTATATATTCGCGATGGCAGTACGTTGTTTTGATATTTTCATAATTTAATTGCTAGTTAATCGATTAGTTTAATTAAATTTCGATTACATGCTAGTGGCGCCATCTGCCGACGAGCATCAAGATAGAAGTTATTGTTGGTTTCTCTGGAAACAAAATAAAAAGAATGAATTTTATTTTTTAGCTATTTTTAATAATACTAATAAATAATCTTCAATTATGTTAATATTTTGCTATACCATAACAATTTCCTTATTACTAAAGGCAAAAATGATAGCTATAAAAAGAAATAACAAATGCGAAAATTTTGGTCAAGCATTTCAAAATTGTTTTTCTGTATTAAAAACCATATTCAATATTTTATTGTAAAAGATTCATTTTTTCTTCATAAATGTTGAAAAGAATTGCATGAGCAATAATATAATTGATTAACTATGAAATTAATTTTGAGTTAAAATTGATTGTTTGGAAATTGAACATCTAGTAAAAATACTAATTGATTTTTTTTTAAATGCAAAAATGTAAGTGGCACAAATATGCATCTGTCAGCAGTAACCCACAGTTACAAAGTGTCAGTTACCATTGGTTTCCTAAGCTAAAGATAATTTACTTAGATTCAATAAAAGGACTTTTTTGCTTCTTTAAAAGCCATTTTTCAGAATAATTTTTTTTAAACTATCAATTTTGTAACAAAATATTTTTTCTCATTTTGAATCTGTTCTTATGGGCGAATATTCGAGGGAACCTTTTTCCCAGTGAAACACTATTTCTGTAGTGAAACAACATTTACAGAAATCTCTATTATCTCAACATTCTCAG
>JAPMOR010004967.1:0-22090 GCA_026543865.1 Argiope aurantia
ATGCCAATTATATTTATAATTTTTATGATGACAAAATACTTTTTAAAATTGCTTAATATATAATTTAATTTTAGGATAAATACTATAATAGATTTCTTTTTAAACTTTAAAAGTGCCAATTAGCTATTTTTTTATTATTTAACTTTTTTCTTTACTTTCACAAAACTTTGAAAAAAGATTAAATATTTTTAATAATATATTTGAAAGTGAAAAAGCTTTTCAATTTAGGATTATTTCAAGAATAGCAAAAAAATGTTTTGAAGCAATTTTATCAGATGAAAAAAAGCAACCAAACAGTGTTTCATTTTTCCGATACGTAAGTATTTTATAAAATAGGAATTCATCATACTTTTTTTCCTTTTGAGTTCCACAAAAGACCAGAAATCTCACAGCATGCCTCTTTTCCTTCGAAATGTAATTCACTTTATTGATAAAATGTTTTTTTTCTCTTCATATCAAATGTTATTTTAGGTTTATATATCGATCCCAAAGAAATGAAAAGGGAGAAAAAAATAGGGAAGTCTTGTAATGGACAGTTTGCGAAAGAATAAAACCATTTGACTCGAAAAGCGAGAAGAAATGTCTACTATTCTGACTGTATGACTTCGAGCCAAAGGTTCTTTCTGTCTGTATACGTGTCTGCAGATTACTTTGAGAGAGTAAAGAGTTGAAATAGTTTTTTTTTTCGATGAAGAAAGGAGTCCAATAAAAGGAAGAATTAAATGTATCTAAAGAAAGCTTCCTTTTCTATATGTAGTATATTAACATATAAAGCAAGCAGTTATTTATTTAACCCCAGAAATAGAATAATTAGTTAGAAAGTAATAAAAAATATGATCTTTAAAGCAACATAAATAAATGTACAGTGGCTCCCAAAAGTGTTCGTACACTAAAGAAATTTGCAGAAATTGTGTTCTATACTTCTTAATAAAGCATTTTATTAGTTGGTTTTTTTTAATTAGCATCTTTAAATAATTCTTAATAAAACTGAACAAATATTTTTATAAAAAATCAAGTAGTATTGTTCTAAAAAATAAATAAATAAAAAATGTCACAAAATTAGAACACAAAAGTCTTCGTACATCCAAACATTATTTATTTAAATTCATCATAAAAATATCTTTTGCGGCTTATTTTTCTTCTAATTGAAAAATACACTAAAATCGTTTGATTTCAGTATTTAATATCACAATTATTTATTCTATTTACTTTATTCTTAGATATGACGCGCATTCGTAAAGAAACGAATTTAGACGTACGAAAATTAATTATATTTCATTTTAAAGCTGGAAAATCCATTAGAGGCATTGCAACTATAACTAATCTACCTCATTCAACGATGCAAAGCATAATAAAACGTTACAGAGAGGGAAAAAGGATTGCAAACAAGCCTCGTAATGGTCGCCCTCAAATTCTGTCAGCTAGAAGTCAAAGAAATATTGTGAGTAAATTTCTAAAAAATCCACGTCTCAGTGCAATAAAGTTTACTTCACAATATAATGAATCAAATGCAACTTCCATTTCCTGTGAAACTTCGCAGAATTCTTCGGAATGCTGGTATACATGGCCGCTCTGCACGAAGAAAATTCTTTGTAAGTCAGAAGAACAGAATTGCTAGGCTTAAATTTGCCAAATCTATGATAAACCAGCCAGAGAGCTATTGGAATCGTGTCTTATTTGCAGATGAAAGTAAGTTTAACATCTTTGGGTCGGATGAGAGAATCATTGTATGGAGAAAAAAAAAACAAAACAACCGAAGATGGAGGTGTCATGGTTTGGGGATGTATGTCAACGGCTGGAGTAGGCAATTTAGTATTCATTGATGGTATAATGGATCATAGAGTTTATATAAATATTCTCAATAATAATTTAAAAGTTTCAGCACAAAAATTGGGCATTTTAAACAACTTTGTGTATTACCAAGACAACGATCCTAAGCACACGGCCATGAATGTTCGTCTTTTTTGCCTCTATCATTGCCCTGAAACCCATATAAAATACCTGCTCAATCATCGGATTTAAACCCTATAGAACATATTTGGAAAGAATTAGAGGTGCGAATAAGAAGTCACGACATTAAATCGAAAATTCAACTGAAAGCAGTAATGATCGAAGAATGGAACAAGATCGGTGCAGAAGTAACCGACCGTTTAGTTAAATCTATGCCCAAACGTTTAAAAGCTGTTATAAAGAATAAAGGATATCCTACTAAGTACTAAACATTTACAAAAATTTAGAAAATTTCATATTTAGTGATGTTTTTTTAAAGTGTATGATCACTTTTGTGTCCTATTTTTGTGCAATTTTATTTATTGTCATTTTTAAAAAAATAATTTGCATCGTGATTAAAATTTATTCTTCACTGCTTTATTAAGAACTGTAAAAATATGCTATGAAAAAATTTTCATGCAAAAATAAGAATATATAATGGTAAATAATGAGGTTTTTAATTGATTCTTGTTGGTGTACGAACACTTTTGGGAGCCACTGTATTTATTCAGATGTAATAATTTGTTTCTAGACTAAACAATTTTGCACATAATGCTAATTGATTACATATGCAGTAGAAAAATTCATTCATCCTCATTTGCATTCTTCTGCTATCAATTTAACTTGTCATTTATTTTCATTTAATTGGCAACTTTTGAATAAAATTTTAATGTTATAATTTTTAGCAAGGGTTTTACAGATAAATTAGTGAAAATATTTCTAAGTTAACTATACGAAAAAATCTAAAGATTGAAGATGGATCAGTTATTCTATTTTTCATTGTTGAATTGTATACGAAATAATGAAATTTTAAACAAGTTGAAACAGAAAACGTTTTTTTTTTAAAGTTGAAAACCATTCTTTCAGCTTGAAAGATTTCATAAATACTTTAAACCGAACATTTATTTATTCACGTTTGTTCTCTGCTTTTATCAAATTGCGATTTCTTTTCATGTAATTAGCAATTTCTGAATAAACTTTAATAATATAATTTTTAACAAGAATTTTTCAGATAGTGAAAATATTTCTATCTTACCGATATGGAAAATCTAAAGGTTGAAGATGGATCAGTTATTATATTTTGAATTGTTGATTTGTACACCCAATAATCGAATTTTAAATTAATTGGAATTAAAAATAAATTTAATTACAAACGATTCTTTTTACTTTAAAGAATTCTTTAATAATTGAAAAGAAATTTTTTTGCCCAAATAAATGAGTGATCTAATTGGTTGATTAATTGAATCAAAATATTTTACTCAAATTTAATGATCGTTTGGTTTTAATAAACTCTTTTTCAATTTCATTTTCAATCTTGTAACTTGCAGTTGGTATTTTAGATTTCTGAACACAATTTTCTGACAGATTTATCATTTTATTCAATAGAACATTTGTCTACCTGTAATTGACAAGATCGGTAAGTAGAATTGAGAACTTCATTATAAATTAATTTAGGAATTTAAGCTGTGTATGGTTAATAGTCAGATACCTGCAGAAATAGAGTACATGATTTGTAATAATTATCATAAAAATTTAATGCTTATACTACGAAAGGTCGATGTTAATTTTTTAATTCTTTCTCTTTTCAAATATATTCTGTGTTTAGTATTTATTTCCGTTACACTTTAAAAAGATTAAGTAATTATCTCAAAAGCACAATTTATTCTCTATTCATAATAAAAGAACGAATACATGAATAGAATAACTAAACTCAGTTCTTTAAATTGAGAACTATATAGATAAAATTGACAATGACTTAAACAAAAATGAATTACAAGACACGTTTCAAATACACTACCTCTTTATAAAACCTGTAAATGTAAGCATTATTTTTGCTTATGCGGCTAAAGCCGAGGCAAATAAATAATATTTTTGGAAAAAAATTACGATGAAAATGTTTTTTTTAATTAGTATTTCAATTCGTTTTAATTTTTATGTTTTATATGCAATTCGTGCAAATATATTCTACTGCTCATTTCATGTCAAATGATTATAAAGCAAATAGATAAATATATGATTGTTTCTTATAATTTTGAATACTTTTCCTCGATAAGTCTTGTTCAAGTTACTTTTTAGCTCTTGAGACTATATTTAAATTTTCGCAGCTTGAAATTTTATTTTAAAGGTGTGTTGGTTAATTGTCAAAATAAATAATTAGTTGATATAATTATAATTATTATTGTTAAATTAAATAATTAATTTTTAAAAATATTTTCAATATTCATTCAATCAAGTACTAATGACTATGAAAAATTAAAAACAAAACAAAACTTTTTTCTTATTTTATTTGAACGGTTATTACTATTGTTATTAATTTATTTTATCTCGACAATTGCTTTATGGCATTGATAAATTATGCAATATATAATATCTCTTCACATAGTGGTTGATATTTTTAGATACTTTTTTTCTGTTTCCTCGCAAATAGAGAAAATATTGTAATCGTTAAAATTTGCCTGAATTCGCGAGATATAGATTGTTTCGAGTTCAAAGAAATCATTTCCAAAATTATTCTGATTGCTTCTATGTATTTGCTTATAAAATAGTTTAAAACAACCGATAATTAAATAAATGCAAACAGCTATGCATTGTTGCACGGTAATTGAAAGTCCATATCAAACTTTGAATAAAATCCAGTGTACTGTTTCAAAATATATACTCGACTTCCTACTATTTTATTATATAATTTAATATAAAAGAGCAATATTTATAACAGTTATTTAAACTATTGTTATTTTTATAGTTATTTGCTATTTATTTATTTAAGTTAACTTTTTCTGGTTCGTAAAGATGGAATAATGAATTTTCCAATCACTTTCTAATGCGTTTAAGTTTTGAATTGTTAATGTCTCTGTATACTCGATGACAATTCAATATTTTAATTCTTCAGAACTTAATTGTTAGTTAATGGATTCATATAATTATTTTTTATAGTATAATTGATATAATAATGATTTATAAGTAAAAATTTTGAAAATATTTAAACCATGGTTTTATTTTTATTTTCTAATAAATATTTTTTATTAAGTTTAATAAACATTCCTTTTCATTTACCTATGCGTTATCTCTCATATCCGTTAACGACCGTTAGGAAATTACTACTGCATACCAGATCTCGTTATATTTGAACAACGATAAAATGGCGCAGATAGCACCTGATATGGCACTCCGCTTTTTATAATTCCATACCATATTAGCTGGAGTAAGTAAGATATAAGGAGATTTAACGACCCTACGTAAAATCGAAAATCTAACCAGCTGTATTTCGACACAGGAACTGATGTTCTAAGATCAGATTGTTGACATAGTTGATTTTAAATTAAAAAAGAAGTTGAATTTGTATATTTTTAGTTATTAGTTATATTTTTAATTATTATTTATTGTATTTTTGACTTCAATACGCTCTCCAACTCGATTCGAATATATTGAAAATATTTATCTGTGTATTGCATTTCAAAATATAGTTCAAAGTTCATTTTGAAGTATAATTATCGTTTTAAAATAAATTTCCGAAATTAGAATAAAATATTTGCAACAAATAGTTCGATATCCGCGAATTAGAACATCTTAGAATGTCGAGGTGGAAATAAAATCGTTTTCTTCCGATAATAAGTTTCCAGTTATCATCAAACACATACTAATACTAGAAAATCAAAAGTCGATATTAACATATCATCTGTTCTAAAGATAATTATGGATATTTTTAGCGGAACTTTATCGATCTACGCTCAGAATATTTCATTTCATAACACGCAATCATTTTGACCAGTCATTATATGCCACTTTCATAACTAGATGTACGTAGAAAACTGAAGCAGTAAAATCTTCAATTTTTTGACTTTGAGAAGTTTTATGAAAGTTTGTATTTTAGAGCAGAATAAAAAAAAAATTACTACATGTTACTATAAAAGAAATTCTATTTTTCGTTTAAGATTTTTAATCGTTTAATTTAAACATTGTTTAACAATGTAAAATAATTTACATGAATTAGGAGAGAGTTGTTAATAATTGTTTTACATGTTCTATTCAAAATATTAGTTTTATGCATTGAGAGAGTAAGGCATAAAATGTTTTAAAAATATATTTCAAAAATTAAAAAAAAAAGCATTTGAAAAATAATGGAATGTATATTTTAAAACAATGAAATATATAATGAATGAAGCATGCCATTTTTCTTCATATTGAACAGAAAATCCAAATAACTTTATGAATTTATTTAATATACAGGAATATATATGGATTTATTTAATGTCATTCTTTATTTTGTGAAAAAGAATACCTATCCAAGTAGATATGAAAAATATTTTTTTTCTCAAAATACTATGTTAACCACATATAGTTTGACGTCTTCCAAATATTTTTTATAATCCTTTTCATCCTTGCAGAAACTAAAGTTAATTAAATTATTCAAGATTTAGCAAATTTACTAATTAATATTTTCATTTAATATTACAAAGCAGAATTTTTTTTTAAATATAGAATAAAAAAAGAAAAGCCTGATTCGGATATTATCGAAACTTTCTTTCATAGCTTGAGGAAATTGCTTTTTTTTTTCTACCTTTCTCGAAACGCTCTCTTTTTGAAAGACTCTATTGTTAGCTCTACAAAAAAGAATTTTATTTTTTTTAGACTTTATATTCTTTTGTTCTCTATTTGATGCAATATCGGAAGTTTCCTGCTTTCTTAGAATACATAAAATTGTCAAGATTCAAAGGTATTCATTCATATATTACTTCTGAATATATATTACTTCTACCTGAATTTGCGTAGTAATAACTTCTGCGTACAAAAGGCCATATGAGTTAATCAAGAAAGACGGAATCTTAACTTTTTATTGCAAATTTGTTTAAGTAAAAGTAAATTTTATTTAAATAAATGTTAATCTTATAAATTTTAATGAACAGCTCTCGTATATATATAAATTTATTTCGTATATTTCGAAAACGGCTCTAACGAGTTGGCTCAAATTTTATATTTAGATAAGGTTTTGCTTTTTAAGTTTATCTGTATAGGTGTGTTTTCTGAAAAAAAAACAACGCCATTTTACACACACACAAAAAAAAACATTTCTCATAACTAGTTATTAGAATACGTAAAGCTTCGTAGTGTGGGCAGTACAACATAATGGTCAGCACAACAAGAATGATGCCTGTGTTAAGAATTTTTGGTTCGAGTCGCACTTTTTGCTTTATTTTTTTACTTATGCATTTAAGCTTAATGTTTTTGCTTTTTAAGTTTATCTGCATAGGTATCTTTCCTGAAAAAAACACACACAATTTTACATAAAAAAAACTTCTTTATAATTAATTATTAGAGCTTTTTCCGATATGTTTTCATGCTGACAATGTCATATAGCGTCGTTTCGTTCCCGATTTCAGCATAGTAAAACTGAGTTGAAGTTCAAAATATAAGTAATGATAGATAAATTAACAGTAAAATGCATCTGAAACAGGCAGATTGTTTAGAATAACATATTGAGCTAAATGCATTCATGATTTTTTATTTTATTTAAATGGCAGTTTATGTGTAGGTAATATTGAAAAATATTCATATGTAATCATTACTTAATTCGTGATTCGTATCTAAATATTTTTTTCAATACAACAAGATTATATAAAAATATGCCGTGCGGAACTCGGTCTTTCAGATATTAAGTGAAATAACTAATCATTCAAATTATCGTTTATAATTTTAATTCATAAATGCATTAGCATTATTTCACTAAAACAAGAAATATTCCGAAACTTTAATGATCAAAATTAAGGATTAGAGGTATTTTTTAATTTGATTATGCACTGCGATATGCAAAAAACGTTTTTCAAATAAAATGGGTCCTAATTATTATTTATTGCAACCTAATTATTTTTTTATTTTCTCATATACTAGGAAATATTGAATTTATCTAAAAATTCGACCTTTAGATTATAATGAATCCAACGCTTCAAATAGAGAGTTGAGTGGGAGAAAGATATTTTTTAATCATATTTGTCTGTTTGTCTGAGTGTAAGTAGAAAAAAAATTTAAAAATAAAATGCACAACTATCTATATGGGTTTGCTTGGCATATAAACCTTAAGGAAACCGTAAACTTTAAGAAAATTAAAAATGGACAAAAATATGAAATTTTATTTTCATTATCACCAAAATATTTGTTTTGTTTCAACTAATATAGAATTAAAAAATGTATCATTCAATTAAATGAATATTTGAAGAGCCTAGAGAATAAAGCTCATTTTAATGACTTTTCTCAAAATGAGTTTCTAATTAGATGTAAATATCTTTGAAATGTTTCAGGTGTCTTAATTCTTGAGGAAATCAAATAGAATTGATAAAAGAAAGATTTCGGCAAAAAATTAAAAGAAAATATGGTATACATTTTACATTTCGAGATTTTTTTAGATAATTAAAAGTAAATTTTAGCTGAGAAAAATATAAAATTCTTATGAAAATTAAGTGCATGTTCATAAAAATATGTCTAAAAAACTAACATTTAATTGGGATTACAAAATCATAATATTTTTTTCATCAAATAAATTTCTATTGAGTAATAAAGACAAAATAAGAGAAACAATAAAAAATTAATCAACTGCATTATTTTGAAATTTTTAAAAATTATATATTTATTAATTTGTAAAAAAAAACAATGCATTTCGTTTTAAAAAGTTTTTAAATATTTTTTTCATACTTATATTTTAATACATCAGCATAAAAAATTTTGTAACTCTAAATGAATAACTCGAAAAAATATCAAATGGAATCCACCGTTTCATTCCCAAAAATGGTTGAAACGAATATTTAGATTCACATAACAATCACTAACATCTGGCAGAGATAAATACTAATTTTTAATTCTCATTTTTGAAACTTAATTTTCAAATCCAAATCGAGTTATTGAAGTCCTAGTATCAAATACTTAATAGTAAAAATTTCGAAAAGAATAAGAAGGAGAGAGTGCAAAAAGAGATCATTCTTTTTCTCTAATTCTGCTCCTTTTCTGAAGGAAAACGATTTGGAATGACCCTTAGATTTTTACCTTTTTCCCCTATGCCTGCGCATACGCTCAAAAGAAAGAAAAATATGAAGAAAAGAGCTATTTATGTGCTCAAGGCTAAAAGGAAATGGATGTCATAAATGAAATAAAAACTAATGTGAGAGTTTTTTTTTCCGATGGAATAGGTTAGCCAGTTCAGAATTTCAGAATATTTTCTAGTTAAAGTATTTTCTTTAGGTAAAAACACATAATGTATCTTTATGGATTTTAGTACTATCAGCAGTCGCTTGAAAAATTTATCTAAAATTTGTCATTAACTCATAGGTAATCAAAAATTTATAATCAGAAAAAAGTTATTACAAAATCGTTTGGAAGAACGACAGAAAATAGTTATTATTTAGACATCCAAAGTTTGAAAAAAAAAATGAACTATGACACAGAAAGTCTTAATAAAGTTCAATATAAGGACATTATGATTTTCTCGAATAATGTCACTCCCTAAGGCTTTCTTTGAAATTCAGCTGTTGCAATTCACGATTTCAAAGTAATTATCGATGCAAGTAGTTGCTACAATCTTTTTGTGGGAAAGTTTCTAATCGGGGGTTAGTTTATACAAATTGTATGTAATATTTACTATCGTATCATACATGTTCCACAAAAATGATAAATACTATGTGTAATGATAGTTCCTTGAAATAATTTTTAGAGAATTTTGATATAATGTGCACAAACTGAGAATTGAAATTAAACGAATTATTTTTTTTTAAAATTCAAGCTTCAATAAATATCCTTTGAAGATTAGCTGTTTTTAGATCAAAAGTTTTTAATTACACTGAGATATTTTGTTACAACCAGCAATACGATATAAAAGTGGGAAATATAAGCCTTTGTAATTATCTTTTGATCTAAATAAATAAATTGATAATGTGCCGTGACAAATATTTTCAGTCTCATGCTTATAAAGACTAGATATTTCTTACTATAGGAAAGTTCCAAAATTATCAGAAAGTGATTGCGGACAATATATTTTACAGCTTCCTAATCGAAAAACGTATCAAATATTCGCCATGTTGGTTCGCAATAATTTGAAACACATATTTGCTATTTTTAATTTGCTTTCATCTTTCTGCAGGATGTTAAAAATATGACCTTTTTTAATAGATGGTGATTTCCTGAGACATTCAAAATTATTCTAGGATTTAAATGCTTTAAAAAAGTTATTGTTCTGATCGGGAGCGGTTAAATTTTATGTAATCACAATATCAGGAAACAAATAAAAAATAAAAATAATAATAAACAAGAAAGTATTGCAACAATGAATCATGTAAATGATAAAAAAGTGAATTCAATTAGAGTTATATAAAACAAATTGGTTACTAAAACAAATTATTCATGCATCTCTACTAATTATAAAGATGAACATGCGTGTCGGTGTTGGCGTTCTACAAGCCAGATAGTTTGATCTATAGCTACTGAATTTGGCACATACATACTTTGAAATTCGGGAATACACACTTCGGAGTGAAAGCGATTCTTTTTAAAATTTTAATTACAATTTTAATTTATTAAAATCTAAGTAGAATTTTTTTGTCTTTCAGCGATTGATTCCGAAAATATAATTGCACGAAAATAAATTTTATACCTTTTCAAAATTTAAGAAAATGTCTTTTCAACGGTATCAATTTAACAATCGTTCAAATGTTTTTTAATTTCGGCAATTCTTATAAAACTATTTTTTTCTAATTTCCAACAATTGATTATATTTTTGCCCAGGTGCATATATTGGAGAATTTTTATAGTTGTTAAAAACTAAAGACGAAGCTCTATTAACAGACGTGTAATTTACAAAACGAATAAAAAATGAAGTTACAATACCACGAAATTTAGAAGACAGATGAACCACAGATTTCTTCTAATATCTCTATGATGTTATCAGATTGACCACTAGAAAAGTTCCTGTATATAATAAAGAAAATACATGTACGACAATTAAAATAAGGCGAATTTAATAGCTGAAAATTTTGTGAATTAACGAATATGAAAATATATCTAAACGATTTAACTGGAATTAAATATAACTGATATCCTTGGCGAACCAATTGGTCACTAACGGCGACTAATTAGAAATGAAAATGAACAAATTTATTGCCAATGTTGGTAGCAAAATAATTAAACGCTTCTAAGATAAACCCATTTTATGTTTATGTTTGAAGCTCATATGAGCTTCATTAACAAATTTATAGGAAATGATGCTCAAAAAATGCTAATTTAGCACCATTCTATGCTGTCTAAAAATAAGACATCTTATTTTAAGAATTTCACATAAACGTTACTAGGAACGATCTAAAAACAGGAACATTTTCGTCTCACTTTGTAATATGAAGAAGATTAATGAATTGACGCGTGGAGTGAATGACCAGCTTCAGAAAAGTAAAGATAACGGTAAAAAGGGAGGAATTCGGGATGATCCGACCCTAACTGAAGCAACTCCTGCGAGTGATCTATTGAGCATTGCCATAAAAAAGGAAGAAATGGGTCATAGAGGAAGAGGAGAATCCATCAAGTAATAGATATTTTGTTAGGACTTCTGACCATAAAAGGAGTCATATATCTTCACTTTGATCCGTAACCCAAGTCGCGGCGAATCTAAGCAAGGTACCAAAAAGAGACATAAATTTGATGTGAATTGTTGGACTTTTGGAGCAGTTCCAGGAGTAATGTCTGGAAGTTCAGAAGCAAATATTGAGCTTTCGTCCGCTGGAGCGAAACTTTTTCGTTCGGCATCCTTGCAGAAACTTTTACCAAATGAACAAGTTTGAGAGTAAAGGACAAATAAAGTGTTAAAAGATGCTCATCTAGTCTGAGTCAGTTGGAATATAAGTTTAAGATTTTTTCTGAGTTATTATGATGGAAAAAAAAATAAAACGTGTCTTCAGCACCAAAAATTCTATTCCTTGAAAAGTTTTCCTGCATGCAGATGAAATTTAATTTAGTTATATTAATATTCCGTTTTAAAACCATACTAGGGCTATGTTAGGACGGACTTCGTAATTTTGAACCGCAGTCAGATGACGAGGATGACACCTGAGCTGGTCCCCCCTCTCCAAACTTCCACACCACTCCAGTGGAGTATGTTGACGGAATTACGCATGAAGTGAAATCCGGTTTGAATTTGATGCTATGAAAACTAATATAATTAAGAAAAAGGTTTTAATGAACTTAGCCTATCATTAATTTAGTCATTGTATTTTAACATAATTAATGAGTATTACAATACATTTTTGTTATAATATTTAATAACTAAAAAAATCACACGATTAGAATAGAAGAATATAATATGCAGATATAAGAATTCTAAGATAGCAATTTAAGCAATTTCTTTAAAAATCATGCATTGAGAAAAATGATATCAGATTTTTTAGATCAAAAGATCAAAAATATCTTTTTTCCCAAGCACCCTTCTGCCTTACTGAGTATAACACGTTTGAATATAAATACATACCTCATGTAACAAAGACGCATGATTCGCTTAACGCGCGGAATAAAATATAATGAAAATGACTCTTTTAAAGAGTGATGTTTCTCAGAACAAATGACAAAAAGTCATTATTTGCCTACTGTTTTATCAGTCTGTGCTGCTTGTTTGAGAAGAATCCTTCTTTCTTTTCAAACTCCTTTTTTCTCTTTAATCTTTATTTCTCTTCATGAACTTAATCGAGATTATGTTTTTGGACAAAAATATGAGGGTTAAATTTATTATAGATAAAATATCCTCCAATTGATAAAAAAATATTATTACTCAATTATCGTCCTCGACGCCTGCCTGTAGTTAAAAGAAAGGTATCGTTAGAATAGCTTTTGTGTAAGATCAAAATAGGATGTTAATGTAACTAAATTAAACATGGTAATTTATAAATAATTCATTTAATGTAGTAATAATTCGTTTTTTAATTTAATTAAGTAATCAGCAGCTAATAACAGCTTTGGTAATAATTATTATCCCTTACATGAGATGTGTCAAAACAAAATATTTTAAAATACAACTATTTTCTCTCTTCAAGAACATCTCTGAAATTAAATAAAATTCAGAAAAAATATTAAAAAAAATAATTTATAAGATTGTTTTGAAGATTTATTTGAGAATTTCCGAGGCAGTTACTATTATTCAGATAATTCTGTTAATATTCCGATTTTGCCTAAAAGTCCCGTTTTAAACATATACAAGTATAGTTGAAATTTAATTGAATAATTTTTGCATCTATCTCAGAAATATCTATGATATAAAACGGAATAATATTTTTTCATAAATAAAAAATTAAAATAAGAATCCTGGTTATTTCCGCAATCTAGTATCCTAGAAAAGAAAGGAAAACAGCACCAAGCCTAGAAACAATCATTCATTTGCAGCACATAAAAGGTAATATACAACATAAATGCACATCACAATAGGATAAAGCAAATGATTGAAATGACAGGTGAAATTTTGAAATACATCCATGCAAAGCTAAGCACTATTCAACTATGTGCAAAACACCAAAGAGATCACATCAACGGTTTTTACAGGGAAGGGTGAGGGAAGGCAACCACAAGATTACAAAAGCGTTTGACATTCACACATATTGGAATCACTTTAGAAAAAAATTACCTATAAGGTGAAGTATCTTAGTTGAGATATCACCACAGGTTATCTACGTAGAATCAGCTAAACAAGTAAAGTTTACCTAATTTCGAGGAAATGAAGAGTTTTCATGTGAATTTCAGGTGAAAAGTCTTTGAAAAGATAATTTAGATAAATATTTGATAAAACTATATTTCTATATTTTCATTTTACGAAATTTGAATTAAATTATCTGATGCAGAAATTGAAGGGTTAAAATGGTCTCTTGAATTTATAGTGTATCTGTCATTTGTAAAGTGAACTGGTAAAATTGTAAAGCGAAATTATCAAAATAACTTGAAATCGTTAATTAATTTTTGATGGTTTTTATTCTATACTTTAAAATATTATAAAACTATTTTTCATTCGTATTAGCAATTTATATTATACTTTGAAATAAAAATTATTCTTAATTAATTTTTCCATTGTTGTTTAATTAGATTAATCAATATAACCATGAATAATAATAAAAAAATACATTTAAATTCAATTGTAATTATAGATAATATTAATAATCTATTTCAATATTTTTTAAATTTAAATTTACAATTAAACAATTTTACAATGATATTTGAATATTAAAATGGAATGATGGTCAATTTTTTTATAGAGCAATGTGCAATGTCCATACCTCGTCTTCTAACATCCCTTCGTTTGAGGACAATTTCAGATTGAGGGGGTTCGCTGTGCGCGCATGTGCAATCTCTTTGGTGTGCGGTGGCTAGTGAGTGAGGGTTACCCCTGTGGTGTACGCACCTTTAAAGCAAAAGATTCCCCGCAATATTCGAACAAATAGCTGAGTGGTCCCGTGCTTTGGGTGAGCGAGGCCAAGTTGTGCATCTGCAAAGAGGGAGTCAAGTCATCAATTAAAACGCATCGCCTACTGCTCTACTCTAGGTCTACTATTCTACCATCTAGCATTACGCTCTGCTCTAACCTACAGTGAAGACCCCATAAGCTGGATTAGCAAGAATTCGATACTTAACACGTTTTTTTCGTGCAGAATTATAATGCATCTAGACTTATCTATTCATTTGTTTTTGAAAATATAGGGTGGTTTTAAAGTTACCTGATTACAAAAATATTACCAAAAAATAATGGCATATGGTTGTTCCGATATAGTATAATAATGTTTATAAGATGTTTAATAAACCACTGACATTAGTAAATTTCAGCGTAAGCATCTTTGGCCCTGGATTTCTATTCTCGCCAAATATTGTCTTATATTTCTGTTGTTATATTAGGCGCAACATTAGTGATCCTAACTTTGAATGAATCACTATCTTTAATTAACGTTGCAAACACTCTGCCTTATAATTCCAAAATTAACACTGAACAGTAATGATTTGTAAGAGCTCGTTTGAACACATGAAACCAAAGAATATGTTGAATATTTTCTTTCTTTGATGTCATTTTGATAGTCGAATGTCGAATCAATATTTCTGCATTAGTTGCACTATCTGTTAAACTCAAAAACATTTAAGAACATACTTATTCCAGAGTAAAAGGTTTACAGAATGCATTGTATGCAATGCTTTTTCCGTAATAATTTTTTATAATCAGGAAACGATTTTATGCTCATCTTGTCACCCATATATTATTTGATCTGAAATAATTCAAAAATATTTTTGTGAACTCGCCTTTTTTTTATTTTTTAAAGAGTTTAAAAGAAAAATTATTAAATATCTTTCAGCCTTTGAATTATCAAAAATTCAGGAACTCATGCGCTAGTTGTTCATTGAAAAGAAATATTTTTTTTATTTCTCATAACATATGAATATATTTTAATTAAAAGTTAAAAAAATCTGTTTGTGAAAATATTATCAATAAGCTATTAATTAGTTAGTAAATAGTTAGAATCACGAAAGTTTAAGACACTATTAAAACTACTGGAATAATTAATCAAATTAATTATATATCAATGTAATATCTCACGATAATGAGAATAATTGAAGATTCAGTATAAAAAAGGAGAATAAAAGAAAGATGGCTAAATTGATGGAATTGTTCAATGAGACATTTACGATCTTCTATCTGTGAGTTTCACAATAATTAAATATTAATTCTGGATCGAAATTTTACAATGAAATGTAGTCATTTAAAGGTACAGATATTGGTTTTTGAAAGAGTGTTTTCCCAATGAACTGCAATAAAGCAGCGATTGCCTTTGCTTTGGAAAAAATCTTATACATTACTTGTTTGCCATTTTGAAGATTTTGTGCCGCTATTTTTATTTCGATGCACAAAGAAGGAAAAAAAAAATGAAAATTTGTATTTATTTTTGAGATATTTTTAAAAAAGACAGGCATAAAAAACGAAGTGGATTAAAAATGATTCATGAATTTTGTGCATTAAGTTTCCTGTTTAATTATGATTGAAAATTATTACTAAAGACTGGTAAAAAAAGTGAATTGTATTTTCGACCTTAAGATGTTTCTAGTTATCTGCGAAATTTCTCGATTAGATAGATTTTCCTTGCCCTAACTAAGAAAGTAAGATACAGTTGGAATTTTTAATTATTAGTTATTTTTCAATCCAAATGCGAAATTAATTTCAGTAATATATAATTAATTTCAGTAATAATGCGAAATTAATTTCAGTAATATATAATTAATTTCAGTAATAATGCGAAATTAATCAGTAATATATTATTTGAACATTCGTTATTATATCTGAATTATATCTTTATCCTTTCAAATTCTGTTAGAATTTTAGATTTCATAGTTTCTAAATTTTCACTTATTATATGCAAATTTCATATTTATATATTTCATTGATATTGTTTTAAGTTATATGACGAGTATGAAAGTCTCTGCTGATTTGTTTTGTCTACGGCGGCTTTTGCCCAATAACCCGCATACTTGTAATATACCCGCATATCTGCTTTGGATTGGTTGGTTTCTCTACCTTCGATATTATTTGAATATATAAGATTGAGAATATCGCTGGAAATGAACTGATAACACTAGTTTGAGTTATTACACTAAGTTATCTGATATTGAAAAGATTTTGTAGAATATTTCAAAAATATATAAATACGATGTTAGTTTTCAAATAAAATCCGCACATGCATGAGAATGAGAATACGGGAAGTCTCCTGCCATTCTTTGTGAAAAAAGAAATATTTTTTTTTTGTACGGTGTAAGGTTATATGATTAGTAGTGTAAGATTAAAAATATTGATCGTTCTTCCTCTTGGATCATTCAACTATTTATTTAATTGAAAATTATCGAAAAATTGTGAGCATTCACGTTATCATTATTTCAATTCAAATTCAAAATCTGATTAAATCTTTTAACTGGAAGATATTCGATCATCAGCCAAATATTTTAAATCTGGTGCCAACATGCTGCCACTTCTTCATCCATTAAAAGATCTTTTGTAACAGGCACTTAGACACTGACGGAGAAATGAAAACAGTTGCGAATATTTGGTTATTATCTCAGGTGGAATAGAAAGCTATTCAAAAATTCATTGTTCTTTGTGACAAATGTTTAAATCAATAAGAAAATTAGGTTGAAAAGTAGAGAATCTCACACAGTAATAGAAAGTAAATGTAAATGCCTTTTTGTATTTTTTTTCATTTGCTTCATTTTTATTTCAAAACGGATCATATTAAAAAAAATAATGCCTCATAATTTGGCCTGCATACAGTTATTAATTAGATAAGCTATAATATTCCTCTCATAAAAATATAAAGAACTTCAAACTGTGTCGTTAATCATAATTAAATATTTTTTTATTAAATGCTGAATGGTTGATTCGTTTTTTTTTATTCTAATAGAATGAAATGCAGCACAGTGGAAAAGAAAGTAGAAAATCAGTATCACAGCAATTTTCAAAAATATGATCACCGGACAATTTACATGTGAGTTAATCTCATTATTTTTATTAATTTGACCGGAAATTTTTCATCTCCCGGATCCAGTTTAAAGAGTTTCACTGCCGTTCTCTGTCTGTTAAGTTTTGAATGTTTGTACTCTGTTAGTGCAGGATTAATAGTTTAAATTCACGATTATTTCCTCATTGGTGAATCTTCTAAAATAATTGGAGCGATTTTAATGTGATGGATCGCTGTAAATGATGCATTATTGAATAGAAAATAAAGACATTTGGAGCATTTCCGTTGATCGAATCGATCATGAAAGTCTATTTAAAAGCCAAGATTGTAAAAGAGAATTCATGCATCTGTGATTACGCTTTTTAGGCGAAGTAGTATTAACGTAAAACTAATGAAAACTTCCAAGATTTTAAAATTGGAAATGAGCATATTTTATTCAATTCTAGTTAGGTATTTATGTATATCCATTATTCAATAAAATTTATAGTTTACTTGTATTAAATACAATATATTATATATTTGAAGTATTTAGAAATTATGATTCATATTTCATTTTAGATTATATTTCATTCAAAGGACTGTGTTGGAATGATATGAACACTTTATATTTAAATAGCATATTCATATATTTAAATAGCGTATTCTCAGATAGTATATAGATTTAATTTCTCGGGTTTTAAAGTTTTTCGCATCTTTGTAAAACATCTGAAATCCAAAGTGAAACGAAAAAAAATTATTTAAGAGTCTATGTTTGCAATATCATCTTAATTTAATTTAAAAATTGTAATAGAAATCATGCAGTTTATTTCAAGCTTAGCTTTCTTATTTTTATATTTTTTCAATCCCTTTCTATGTATTATTATCTTAGATCAAATGCCAAACATTTACATTGATATTTTAAATCCTAAATCAAATATTTACCCTCCTATAGTATATATAACTTTTCAATGATTTTATTAAACAGGAGAATCCTTTAAACCCTCCTAGAAGATGTATTTTATATGATTTTTTTCCCAGTAGAGATTATAGCTTAAACATTGAAAAGAGCTTTAACAAGTTTCAAAAAGCTTGTTCTTTTAGAATTTAAGATTTTCTCCTAAAAGAAAGCAACGAAGCTGTGTGGATCATTTAAAAAATCTCAACGGATACGAGCTGTGCAAAAGCAAAGCGAAAGATGGTGCATTATATAGAAAATTTTAGAATAATATTACATAGTAACATTCACATGCATTAAAATTTTAAGCAGTAATCCCTTTGAAATGCATTACGTATTTGGATAATATTTTAGAATTACCTAAATTTTTAGTGATACTAAATTTATTTAAAATTATAAGTTGAAAAAAGAATTGTTAAGTGATACTAAATTCATCAATTTTTAAATTTTTAAAATAATTTCTTTTCAAATCTTTTAATATATCATAATTTATGGCAATTTATGAGTTTTCAAGTTGTCAGTTCTTCTTTATTAAGAGCAGTTTATTGTACATTAAAAAATAACAGAAATGTTTTAAAAATAAGAAACAAAAAATTCAATTGAATTAATATAATAACACTAGCATCTTTTATACTTTTAATTATAATTCTGGACCTAAAATGAGCTTTAAAATTAAACAAACTATATCTTTGAAGAAGAATTCACTAAATGATTGCGTATATTAATGGGAAAACAGAAAGAATAAAAATTGAGAATGATTTGGAATGTAATATCGAAACTCCTCTAAAATATATTTTTCTAAGACACTACGTTATAAATTTGTATAGAAAGTATATATACTAAATTTAATACATATTTTTTTACAAATAATAAAATGGCAGTCTGATAGATGCACAAACGACTATCAGTTTACAAATTATAGCTCTCAAAATCACAATACACAAACACAATCGAACGATGCAAACAGAGACAATCACATGAATTCAAATGCAATAAACACTCAGAAGTCATGCGAGAAAAAAAACATTTTAGGCAGAGGGGTTGGACACTAGAGAAGGATAATAGACGGCAGCACAGGCATGGAAACACACCAACACGAAAAATCTTACCTGGATTTGTACTTTCTGGCATTGTGTTGTATCCCTGGCTGGAATTTGTAAGTATATAAAAATGAATATTATTCAAGAAACGACTGTTGATATGAAACGCAATGTGAGTAAGGCTTGCTGCAAATATCAAGTACAAGATAACATACAGTATTATATTGAAATCGCTATTAAACCCTTTTCGTGATTACTCTTAGAAGCATCTGCATTTATGATGTTGAAATCCCTATTGTTTTCTATTTTTCCTTATAATTAAACACTTTTTGTGATTATTCTTTAGCATAGAAACATCTGGATTAATGAATTTGCAATAGCTATTGTTTTCTATTTTTCCTCATAATTAAATCCTTTTTGTAATTATTTTTTAAAATAGAAACATCTGGATTTATGATGTTGAAATCGCTATTGTTCATTATTTTTCCTGATAATTAGATCCTTTTTGTGATTATTTTTTAGCACAGAAACGTCGGGAATTATGTTGTGAATAGAACATTTTGAATGAAGGAATTCAAGCGAATGAAGGTTGTTACTGGAAATAGATATCTAGTTAGTACTAGCTACTTAGCATACTTTATTCGCATCATGTGATATTTCTCTCATATAAACCAAATAATTCAAACCCAAAATTTCAAATCTTTCGGCGTCATTTGAATTGTAGCGTGATATGAAAACTCTGACTCCGAGTGAAACCAGTCAAACTGTAGCAAGCAGTCCATTTCTTAGAATTAAGTTTTTGCCTAGTAATAAAAAAGTTACATAGTTCAATTAATCCCATTACAAACTCTTATTTAGTAAATATTAAGAAAAATAAAACGGAACATAACTTTGTAAATAAGGATTCGCATTCATAAATCATTAAAATATAAAAATAGATTCTGACATTATATAGAAACAACAAAAAGTAAATAAATGATTATAAAAATATTATTTGACAATATAAATTGAATAATATACAATATGATATTGGGATGCCATAATAATTTTGTAAAAGTATAGTTCCCTTTGATAATAGTAAAAATTATTGAGCAATTTAAAATAACATAAAGCAATTTTTGTCATGAATAGAACACATTACGGATATTAGATTAATTTTATACCAGCATGATATGTTTATCAATCAAATCCACAAACCCATTCAGTGGCCAACCAAATATTACTTCCCATTTCGCTTTACAATGAGTGCCTGCATATATATTTTAGTGATTTTTCTCAAAATAAACTTGTATTGTGGTTTCTACATCCGCTAACCACCATTTATATCGTTTTTAACTTCTTCCCTTAAATATTTTCCATTTGTCCTAGATGAAGTTGGCAAAGGATTTCAGAAAAAAAAAAAAATCTTTAGAAATAATCATACTTTTTTTTAATAAGTGAATAGATAAAATGGCACTTTAAAATGCCTCCACAAGTAGTTTTTCTCATTTTTATACCATTCTTCTGCAAAGCGAAATTATTATTCTGCTCATTTCCATCAGAAGTAAGCAAATGCCTCGGAAACTCGAAAGAGGGACTTTTGTGAGATGAGCCTTCCTCTCACAAAACTCTATAGGAGCCTATAGGCAATGTAAAATTCTGGGTCCTCTTTCTTCCTCGTCATCTTTCAAAAACAAATTTTTTACTTTCCGATATACGATGTATAAGGTATTATAATCGCCAAAAAATTCTAACCCGAGATTTTGATGAATCTATCCGAATTCGGAAAACATACTTTAGGATTATGTCTGTTAATCTGTCAATCTGTGGCAAAAATAACTCAAAAAAGCTTTAAGCTGGAATGAAGAAAATTTGGTATATGGTCTTTAAACTAAATTTTTGATTTCTATCAAATTTTGGGGGAAATCCATTGAGAGGAAATCTGTCTGTCCGACTATCCGTATACAAGCGCGATAATTACAAAGGAAGGAATTTAGGTGCTTAAAATTTGGCACACAGATTTAGCATCTAAAACACAGATATTTATTAAATTTGGAACCAAATTTGTTGGGGCTTGACTTTCTGTCGGTCAGTATTTTCACAAGCATGTAAACGCGGTGACTCAAAAGCGAAATGAATTAAATATATGAAATTCTATGTATGATTTTGTGGTTACAATTGTAGTTCTGTGGCAAATTTTGATTTCATTCGCTAAGAAACAACGCCTGGGAAGCTCGAATTCGATTTTCGTATACCTATTGCTAAATACCAAGGATTAATCGCCAAACACTCGCCAACGGATGACACGATAAAATCAGTAAAAAAGCTAAATTCACGCCAAAGATTAATACTTCATAACTATTGTTCCCAATCTCGGGTTAGATATTTGCAGATTTATCCACAATTTTATACATAAGGAGGTAATATTTTTATTCTTGAGTAAAATAGAAAAGTTTTGAAAGGTAATCCCACTGTTTTTTTTTCTTTTTCAATATTAAGATAAATTATAACATTTTTTAACACAATTTTATTACTCTATTTCAAAAGTCTCGGTGATGCTAATATTTTGTGAATGACCTCACCTACCCTGATTTATTAATGAATAAAAATATGCTAGTTGTTTTATTGTTAATTGGCACGTATTGCTTCATTAGGTAAAA
>JAPMOR010004967.1:22190-53811 GCA_026543865.1 Argiope aurantia
GACGGATCGGGAAAATTCTCGAAGTTTCGGGTATTATCTATTTTGGCGCCAAAGTCGCCAAATTCGTCGCCATGTCGCCAAATGGTCGCCAAGTTTGTCGCCAAGCTCTTGGACCTTTGACGCGCCACCTGGACTCTGTCCCATTCAGATGACTGTAAAACTTTCTTTCTATTGATGGAATAAACTATGCTGGGGAGCCGAATTGCAGGTTTGTAACAATATATATATATATATAACGATTACAAAATGTTATCTTTAGATACATGGAAGAATGGAAGAATAATAGGAAATGAAATTTCAATGCTTAATTTTAACATTTCATATATTTTCTGATTTAATTGGCATGTATTGTCATGTGAATCATTTTGTGAATTCAGGTCATTTTATGAATCTGGTTTCAACCCATTGTTCTCGATATAAAACGCATTGTTCGTTAAGAAACAACCGCAATCAAAAACGAAACAACAACAATGTGAAGAGGCATAAAAACTTGTTTCATTTCAGCCAAATTACATTTTGATCTTTCTTATGCTGTTTTTCGTTAATTACATTTCCGCTTAACGATGAGATAGTTTTAGCGTTATGAATTGTAAGACCTTCACAAAGAGCAACGTTATTTAATTTCTTGCAGATGCATTATGAATAATTATGGAAGGAGGGACGCTATGAATAATAAATAAAAGGCAGGTAAAGGTGATTATGTTCTATCTTGTACAGGTACGGAATATATGTAGGTGAATAAATTCTACAGCGAAAGCGAATTAATTTTTTTTCTTTGATTCTTGCATAATTGCTTAGTTTCTTTGTGTTAGTATCTTTGATTTCTATTTTGTTTGTTATTTTGTTTTATTTGAGAGCGGCGAATGTGAGAAGAACGAATTTAATTTAATGATGATTAAGTATTCAGCTGCTAAGTTTTAAATGGTGTTGGTTTTACAAAATGACCCTCGTCTCGTTTTAAAACTATTTATTAATTAGTTGTACTGCAGCTTTATATAAAGGAAATGTGAATGCTTAGTTTTACTTTGGAACGAGATTTTAGTATAAAATTGAAGAAATGTTTAAATATATCTATTGAGCATTTTTTGTACGTGTTTTATATAAAGAGAAAGAAGAATTATATTATATATCATATAAAAAAATAGCCCCAAGACTTAGATGCTCCAGATTTCCTGAAACCTAAAATCTGAAATTACGTCTGTGTGTCTGTAATACCAAACAAACAAATCGGTAATCTGTTTATTTGTTAGTTTAAATATAGTAACTAGAAAAAAAAATCATTGAAATATCTTTCGAACAATGTGAAACGCCTGCTAATTTCAGCGAAATATGTTCAAACAAAATCTACTTATAATTCCTTAATGAAATTAGTTCGATAATTTCCCTTTCTCTGAAGAATGTGATAAGCTAAATTATGCAAAAAATAAGATGCAATTATCTCCACTGTTAATGACGTTCGATCAGGTGGAGATTTTTTTAAATGACAAGAAAAATAATTAAGAAACGAATGAGACGTTTTTCATCTTGCGAAGATCCAATTAAACCAACTTATATCAGTTTTCTATTTTTGGAGGAAGTTTGATCTTTTTATACGTAAATACTGATATGCTTTATATCTCGTCTATTGGAATTCAATATTTCTTGTTTAAGCGGAAGTAGAGAATGCATGGTAGTAGAGAAAATTTAGTTACTTTTTAGCTGATTTTTTAATCTGTATATTTAAAAGAGCTTTAAGATCCTTCAGAGGTTCGAAGGAAACGTAACTATTCATAAAATTTGCTTATCAATTCAAAAGAAGAGAAAAAAAATTAAATTTATAAAAAGAGCGGAAAAATAGCCTTTAAACAATTCTGCAATATCC
Source organism: Argiope aurantia (assembly GCA_026543865.1). Lineage (NCBI taxonomy): Eukaryota > Metazoa > Arthropoda > Arachnida > Araneae > Araneidae > Argiope > Argiope aurantia. Next base: position 24,052 of record JAPMOR010004967.1, read on the forward strand.
AGGTTCAAAAAAAAAAGACGTATCATTTTGGATAATATCCCATCAATTAAGAGAAAATGTGTTAAGCGCTTGGAAATAAACACCCTATGTAAATTCCTCTAAATTATTGAAAATGCTCTTTGATTGTACGTTGCAACCATTTGCATGCACTCTTAATTATTGCCAGTTCTCTGAGCCCGCTCCCCCCCCCCCAACTTTATGATCTTTCTTTTTGGCATCGCGGAACAAATACACTTCAAACACAGAAAGAAAAAAAATATTATTCTTTCTATTTATTGAATCCAACTATCTATTTTTGTCGAAACTTCTTTTATGTGGGACTATTTTTCGTAGTAAAAATTTGACTTTTGCTCTTGTTCTTATGTTAATCTAAAATATATATATTTAAATTCAAAATAATTCTGATGATAAGGTCAGAGAACTACTTCAACTTCTACTACGCTGTCCATGAACTACCATGGGAAAGAATGACACAGCAAGTATCTTAAAAAAAAGCGTTCGGGAAAATAATCGGTTAATATGCAGTTTCTTCATTGATACGTTTTTATAACATCTATTTCCAATAAATGTTTTAGATTTAATATCTGAAAAACCAAACTTCGATAGACAGGTTTTTTTTGTAAAATCATATTTTTTTGGAGAAAATATTTAGATGTGAATCACATATTGATTACATGTAAATATTTTTCAATCTTACTTACATTTGAACTGGTGATTTAAATAATATAGATAAACTCAAAAAAGCAAAAATATTAAAAAATAAATTCATAAGTAAAGCGAAAAGCACGATTCGAACCGCCGACCCACAAAACACGCGTCATTCATGTTGCGTCGGCCAATATACTGCGCTGCACACACTTCGAAGTGGAAGTTACTCTAATAGTTAGCTATAAAAAATTGGTTCTAAAAGCGCGTTTTTTTAGGAAAGACACCTATATAAATAAACTTAAAAAGAAATACCTTATATAAATATAAAATTTGATCAAAATCGTTAGAGCCATTATAGAGACATACAAAATAAATTTAAATACATACAAGAATTGCTCATATAGAGTTAAAAGATTTTGAGGGAGAATTGTAATGCCCACTGTTTTTTTTGACATAGAAAGGAAATAAACGCTCTTGATTCGGGAAAAAAAAACTGTCAAAACAATTTTAACATAAACATTTCTCAACAATTTCAAAGTATATCTAGAATCTCAAATATCAAAGCTTGACCTAACAGCTTTTAAGCTCTAAATAACAGCCCCCTGACGCAACTTAATTTATCACAGCTTTGTGTAGAGAGAAGCAATTTCCTGCCTTAAGATGATTGATTTTCCACCGTTTAAAATGTAACCTTTAAAGAAAGTAAGGTTGTTTTTTTCCTCTCCTTTCCTCCAGTGACCTTATTTGTAACTTTTTAAAAATGTAGTCCCAAAAGATCTTCTCTTCAGGATCGTTTTTCTGCATTCGCCATATTTCCATTTATTTTTGATTTGTGACTCTTTCCTATTATTATCTGCGGAATCATTAAACGATGCCAGAGCCAGTTTTTAACTTTATTATTATATTTTTGGAATTTGACTTTCATTAAAAATGAAATTATGATTCTTTTTTTTATCTATTGAAATTTTGGAAAACGTATTTCCTTATGAGCATGGTTTGAGCACGTTTAAATGGTTGTGGGTCTTTAATCAAAATGATATAAATTGCTTTTTTTACGGTAGAGGTTGTGATCAAATGGAAACTTATTTAGATAAAGTAAAAAAAAAAGGATTTATTTTTTTCATGCAAGTAAAATATTTCAAAGTAAAGACTGAAAATATAATTAGAATCTTGGGGAAATTAAAATCTGATATGAGGAATTGAAAATAAAAATTACAATATGTGGGTAATTTTGTTTTTGGATTTTATTTTAATAAAAAAATACTAAATGGAATATGAAAAATATACAGCTTTGTTCCAACTGAATGTAATACTGTTAAATAATAAATTAGTAAATCCTTTTACTTCCATATGTCTCTGGCATTGAGCTCATGACACATTAAATATGTTTCTATGGAAATTGCGTAAAAGTTTATGTGTTACAGCTATTCCTCAAATTTTATTTTAAGCTTTTTTGAGTTCTCAATTTTTTTTTATATATAGTCAATTTTGTCTTTATGAGGTAGATAGGAAGGTCTTTATGAGGTAGATAAAAGAAGTCACACAAAAAATATTCCAAAATTTTATAAATAGATATAAAAAATAATTTTTTGCAACATATTAAAAGTTTTTTTTTCTTCTGAGGATCGCATAAAAAAGTCTCTCTTAGAAAATGTGCTGAAGATTTACGAAATAATGAGAAATCTCTTTCCAAATAAAATAAATAATTAAATTACCCAAAGGAACGTTTTTTTTAAAACTTTAATTTCTAATTTTAAAAAAGACGAAATTTTTAAGATGCACATAATTTAATACTATTCGTCGTAATCCAAAACGCACATCTTCCTGTGATGAACTGGTTCAAAAACACTTAAATCACTGGTTGATATTAGAGTAGATGTATCTTTGGAATATATTATTTATTTTATTTTGGAACAGTGGAATTAGTTAACGAGATATATACATACATTGCATTCCAAACACATTGTATTAATGTACATATATACATTGACAGAAAACATTACAAAGGTGTTATAATCCAACACCTTTGGAATTCATATATAGCATAAAAAGTCGCATAATAAAGACCACAAAGATACAGGTTTGATTTTATTGAAAATAATTTTAAGTATTGCAGAATTAAAAGCTTAAATGTTAGAGAATTCGTTAAAATTTTATAGGAAATCGTAAATTTAATCTAATGAAACCACTGTTATAAATATCCATGACCTGGTTTATGCTACAAATTTCTTACCTCAGTTTTCAATAGTATAATATATCTTTCTATGATTAGATTGGTAAATTCATAATATGCCTATGAATTTTATTTATTTCTTACCTCAGTTTTCAATAGTATAATATATCTTTCTATGATTAGATTGGAAAATTCATAATATGCCTATGAATTTTATTTTGTTTTAGTAGATTTCGTCCCAAGTATTAATTTCTTCAATATACCATAATAAAACCACTTATTTTACAAATCCACATAGTTATTATGGTTTTTTAAATAAGAAAACACCACATTGAAATGCAAAAAGTCAATATACATTATTTATGATTATATTTTGCCTATTAAGCATTTTTTTCAGCACACATTTTGCTACTTTAAACTATATTATATACTTTCTTAAATTGCAGGATAAAAAATTAATTCCGTTCTAAAGCTGCAGATTGTACAGACATCACACACAGTGTCCTGAATTAGCATTGCATTACAAGATTTACGACATAGACAGATACATGGTCAATGTAACTCATGGATCTCGTAACCATTCAGTAATAATTGGACCCAACAGTGATTAGTGATAGATATCTGTTCATGCATGTGAGTTTAAGTTTCGGCGAGTCATGCTGCTTAATAGATGTCATAGACTTTCATTGATGACATTATATTAGTTCGGAAATAGAAATTAGGAGAAGTTATACTATGTCATCACAGCATCAATTATTCGGATTGAGCAAGATTTAATATAATCCGATATTTCACGTAACACCTTCTTTGAAACGTTAATATAATTTGCGTTTGAAATGTATGGTTGTTTATGTAGTTACTTTTATCAGTAGAATATTTAAAATGGATACAGTGGTTTTCAGATATAGTAATTATGCAGTAACTATACTTGTATTTTCAAAACGATTTAACATAATTAACAAAAAACAATAATTTACATGAAACTTTTGTGAATTAAATCTTGCCTATCTTTTAACTGTAATAGAGAAGGCATTATTTAATTAGTTAGCAAATGTGAACCATATAGACATGCAGAATCATGTGACATTCGGCATGTTCATTTTTTTAGTATAAATATTCGTCAAAAATTCTAAAGGGAATTTTTCATATCACTTTTTTCTAGTATTTCGTAATACTTATCTCCATCACTACTAATAATAAACACAAATGTATGTGTGTATTGGTACTTTAAAGGCCGAAGCGATTGACCTAGATTATCAAAATTGGCGCATCTATATTTTGGGATGAAAGAAAGATTATTTTAAAATTTAATTGATAGGATTGATTGATGAATCAAATTTTAATGAATCAAAAATTAATAGAAATTTTGGCTCATTCCTACCATATCTTCCAAAAATACTACAGCACGAAACAGAATTTTACATCATTTTAATTCAAAAAATTATCTTTTTAATAATAACAAATTAATATTCGAGATATTTTTTTGAAACCTATGAAAAATGTTTAGAATTCTAATCGCTATTAATATTTTATTTACAGTTGAAAACGTTTGACGAAATTTTAGCAATGCGAAGTTTTGATATTATATTAATTATATGCGCACTGGTGCGTTTCCAGGAACAAAAACTATACACAGAAATTCATATCATTTTTAGAATACTTGTTCCAAAGAGTTTGCAATTTTTTTTCTTGATTTTTATATTAATGGTATTTATATTTAAGCATGTAAATTCAAGGATTTCATACTCTTCTTGAAGAGCAGAATAAGTATTTTTCTTCACAGAAAGCGCGGAGACATAGCCTTATATTTGTTATGCATTTAAAAACTATTTTGTGATTAAAAAAATACTATAAAACAGACGATGACTCAAAATGTTATAAAATAATTACAGAAAATATAAAATTGTTTTATTCTAAAACCGGTTTTTAATCTATATAAATAAAATGAAAAGCCAATATTTTTTTCCTGATAGAAACCTTGTGTAGTCTAAGAAAGATCTACCAGTAAAGGCTTCTGGACTATTAATTAAATAAGTAATTTCTTATTAATTAAAAAGATTTTCGGTTCTCATCCACGATATTGTATCAGCAAACAATAGGGTAGCACCCAAGATATATTAATCAACATAATTTAATAAAGGAATAGCAAAGAGAAATGTTAATTAAAATCCATTTTATTTTATTGATAATGAAAAATATCTCTTTGACTTAAAAATTACTTTAAAAACTCTTGCTAGCTAAACTGATTAAATTTTTGACTATTTGTTTTTAAAGGGCAGATTGAGATTCTTTGAAAATAATAGCTACCCATATTTCATTTGAACTAATAATCTTAACTACTAACAAACAATAATTAAATTCTGTATCAGTCTTTAAAAAATATTAATAATTTTTTGTTAAATACAGCTCCTTTGTAATTTTTAAGAAAAAATTTGGGCCCATTTATAAATTTTCGATAAATACAAAATATTGATGAAATAGACTTTCTCATATCAATTTAAAAAAATTAAGCTGCACACTATAAACAGATGTGATGCGTTATAATATTTTATTTAAAATGATCTTTTACGTTGTTGATTTACTTTGTTCAATGCTAATACACACACACACTTCTTCGCTTACAGTGTTGACACTATGTACGTTTCAACAGTTGATTATTATAGCTTTAACTTCTGCTATCAATATTTATCAGCTATAAATGTTTCGAATTTTGATCACAAATATTGAAGTATAAGTAAGACTCTAATAAATGTATTGTTACGAATTTTACCGGGGTTCGTTTGGATAGTGGAAGTTATATGGTGTGGAGAACGCTCAATCAGCAGGCGGCAGTAGAAAAAGAAACAACGACGTTTATTTACCCGAAGACACACAGGACAGCACAAAAACGACAGCTATATACAGCATAGAAGACGATTAGCTTCAGCAGAGACGTGTAGCATATAACAGCAGCATACAACCAGAATCTACTGCAGACTGTAGCGCACAGCATAGTTCAGCACTAGTTTGAATCTGTCGCTGCTCTGCTAATCCCTGGAAGACCAGTTCTTCACCGTCGATTCCAACTACTCTTCTTCGTCGTTTCCGACTACTCCGCTCCGTCGATTCCGACTGCGACTACTCCGTCGTTTCCCACTACTCCTCTCTGGCAGCTGAGAGACTCCTTTTATAGGTCTCAGGAGGCGGTGCTAGGGGCCTCTAGACCAATCAGGAACGTTCGAGGCGTATCTCGGTTCCTAATGGACGGATCGGGAAAATTCTCGATGTTTCGGGTATAATCTATTTTGGCGCCAAAGTCGCCAAATTTGTCGCCAAACTCTGGGATCTCCGACGTGACACCCGGACTCCGTCCAATACCGATGACTTTAAAACATTCTTTCTGATGATGGAACAAACTATGCTGGGAAGCCGAATTGCAGGTTTGTAATAGTATTTAAGATAGTTGATTGAACTGTTTTTTCAAAAGTAAAATCACGAGTGTTTCATTCCGAGCAACGCTAATTATATCTGTTAAATTACCCAGAAAAAATATGTAGGAATAGTTTCTATAAAAACGAATTCGTGATAAAAATGCGAATATAGTTCTTATGTGTCCTTCATTGAGACCTTTTTGAATTCCTACTATTAGCTCACTCTCTGTCTATATATATCTTGTTTAAAATTTCAATAGTTAATAAAATACTTTTTATTCATCCACACAAGTTCAAATGCAATTTTTTTTAAACTTGTAGTAGATGACACTTGATGTTAATACAGTTTTTTTTTCAAATATTAATTAATTAAATAAATTTGTCCAGTAATTTCAATTTGGTCGCCAAATTCACCAAATCCGTCGTCGCCATATCGCCAAATGGTCCCCAAGCTCTATTTTGCCACTTAATATTGTAATTCTGTCATATGTATATGCATATTTATATTAATTGTAATTATTTAATAAAAAGTAACTAAAATAAAAATATATTGTTGACTTAAGTAAGAATTGACTTTAAATTTTTTTATAGATTATTTGTCTCTTTTTCTTTTGAGATTCTTATAAATATTTTATTATATTTACCAATTTATTTACTTTATATAATTTTTTTAAAAATATTTTGCAAATATTCCCGACAATTTTAGGACAATTAATGTGAAAAATTGCATGAGTTTCATGTATAATTTCGAAATTAATTGATTGAACAAAAAGTGATACTAATTTTAAAAAAATTAAAACTAACAGAAAAGTAATAAAAAGTACTAATTTTGATAAATTGACAAAAAATGTAATAAAACTAAATTTATCAAGCGTTGATTCAATTCATTGCCATTTTATCAGGATTTAGAACTTTAAAGGGACATTCCGAAAATTTATTCGGAACTTCATGACAAGAAAATGGGTTTTAGTCGTGAATATATTATTACCCAGTCTCTTTCATTTCTTTTTTCTAACCATATAAAAAAAAATAGAAAAGAAATTTCTTTCGCAAATTTCATTTCTTTCTGGGATCAAAAAGAAAAAATTGGGTAATTGAACCAACACCTACAATGAGCCAGCTCGACATCCAGCATTTTACAATACTCCCCCTTTTTTTATTTCTCGAAAAAAGAATTTTCTACCAGCAGTAATGTGTCGTCCCATACAGCAGACTCATTAGAACCCCCCCCCCCCCAAAAAAAAAACTTTTTCAGCATCAACATCAGATTCTACTAGTCTCCACGTTTTTCAATTTTTCTTTTGCCCGGTTCCACATTAAGATTCCCTCCTTTCTAGCTGAATTATGTGTTGTAATTTGGGAAGATGACTTTGGACTTGGTTTTCTGAAGCATAAAAATATCCCTCTCGTTCAAAAAGTCAATTTTCGTATGCAGAAAATCGGAATATAAAGATGATATTTGCATGAGATATCGTTTAATGCAGTTGCTTCATCAAAAAAGGATTTTTTTTTTATTTTTTGTCGGTCCTTATAATCTCAAACACTGATCTAAATATGATTATTATTAGAAAAGAGAGCTCTGATGCAAGGATTTAATTAATTGGATGTCATATTTTATGCAAATTAAAAACTGCCTTTTCTTAAGGTTTTTTTTATTATCAAAAAGCTGATTTAAAACTTTGTTTTGATATTATAAGACATGTTTGTAATATTACTGAATTTTTTCATATAACTTGTCAATATTTGAATTTAAATTAATTTTTTTATTTTTGTTTATAGTTTATTTGATAATGATATTCCCTTGAATGACATAACATTATTTAATGATGTTAGTTAATTAGAAACAAAAAAAAGTGTTGACAGCAAATTCTGATTTCTTCATAACTTGAGACGCCGTTTTAATTATTTTATACATTTTTGAATATAAATAATATTTCGCTTCGCTGCACTTTGAATTTATTCTCAGAAACTGCATATAAATAACCATTATAAAGAGCCCAGTTTCATTTTCTTCGTTTCAAAAAATCCACAGACATTACAAAATTTGGTTATTTTTTTAAAAGTTAAATATGAAATGACATTTTACATTTAAAAAGAAACTTCATTTAACATATGCGTTGAAGATAAAAAATCGATAGAACTGAAACATTTTTGATCTGAATTCAAACTTGCAAAGCCTAAGAACAAAATTAATCCCTAAAAGCTTAGCCTGGAAAACAGAGTAGTAATAATTTTTGAAACAAAAAACGGGTTGAGGAATACCATTGTCGAAAATGTACCCCAAAAATACAGCACTGAACATGCGTATATGAATCTCTACACTATACAACGAAAAGCTAAATACACAGTATCGCAATGAATATATATATGCGAGAAAATCAAGAAAAGAACAATACCGTTGGATTTTTAAAAAATAATTTACAAGTCGTTTCGCTATGGAATCAGAGCATAATGTACCATTCAAACATGATTAGTTTAGCAAATTTTATATTATTGAATGAAGTAAGTCACATAAGAAATACAATTTTAGCAAAATGTATATCAATGAAGCTTATAAAATTTTTCAAATGAAGAATCTAGTATTCATGAATTGCGTATTTAAATTATAATCTGAAGCTATTGTAAACTGTAAAGTTTGTTGTAGTCTGAAGTGGAGATTACAAATTATGCATTTAACTTGATAAATTGTGTCTCACTAAAAAAACATTCTTACTAAAAAAGATTAATGGAAATAGTTCTAAAGCGACGCAATCTTGAAAGGTGACGAATATTTGTTTTGCCGTTTTTGGTTGGGAAGTGGAACTCGGCAAGCTCTTCCCCTCCTTCCATCAGATCGCATTGTCATTTCGCTGGAACGAAGTGTCAAGCCGATGTCGGAGGGTCATCTTGTGTCCACTTTTTCCTCCCCTTTCTCCGCAGAGATAGTAAATAACTCTTCGATGGTCGTTCGAGCGCAACGATTTGGAGCAGCAGGTCCGCCATAAGAAAGGGGTTGTCCTTATACTGAAGTTGTTTTTTGTTACCAAGTAGCTCTAAGAGATATTGTGCAGTATCATTATAACATTGATTGCTTTTATCAATATTGTTCAATATTGGAATTTAAATCATGGTAGAACTATAGAGTAACTTGTGCTATTTGAGTTGGTTGCTAAGAGATAGTCAGACTCCTCACTCTCTGTCTTTTTTTTAATGTGGCATATATTGCAATGAAGTTACATCAGAACAGCAAAATTAAGAAAGTTAATTGCGAATTAGAAACATGACAAGATGTATATTAAAAACAAATATAGATTTATTATAAATTCGTAATCACATTTCTTTATGGTCAAAATAAAGATTCGTGGTTATGGATAATATATGGGCAAAAATGATTTTAATATTGTAGCTATAAATTAATAAATCAATCAAAGACGAAGCATTAGCCTGTTTCAGAAAATGTTTTGTTTTGTATTGTTTAGACGGTAAATTCAGATCATTAAGGAGATTAACACCGATAATAAATGGATTATACTCCTTATTTCTATTTTAATGTACTTTTCACCATTATGCCACCTTTCATAACAGTTCTGCTGATAAAACTGATATTATGAATAGCCTGTATGATTTTTAAATTGAAACATATCTTACTGAAATCAAGTATTTCATCCTTTGTTTTAGAGTGAAGAAATGCAAATTAGTTTTTGATATGTAGATGGTAAAATTCCAAAATTTTTTTCTTGGGCATTATGTCAGAGAAACAGGAAAAAGTGTTTACTACATACCGAATATATTATATTTTTTAAGTCATCAGAAGACAGACTATCTGTTGGGTTTATATTTTTGTATCTTGTCATTAACATTTAATATAGCTGGCTTAAAACAGTAGGAAGAAAAACGACCGAATAAAATTACCTATAGAATATTAAAGTGTCTTTTCTAGAAATATAATTAAATCTTAGCTGTTATGTGGTATAAAATTTGCACTCACCATCCCTAAAATAAAAGTTTATTTTTAATCAGTACCTGTTTTGCCTAAAAATATTAGTGCAGTCATTTTTTTTGTCATTCTGCACTACCTAAATGGCTTGGTGGCATTTCACGTCATTCCACTTTCTTAGCCCATCCATTTACTAAAGATACTGATGGTTACACCATACCTCTTTTACTCTCCTTTATTCGACGAATATCTCGTTAAATCATAGCGCAAGTTTCTTCCTTTCATCTACACTTCAATATTCTCTGGTCGTTCTCTTCAAAATTTTACTAATTGGTGAGCTCCCTGTTCGAATAGCCGGATTTCCACGTCATGCCAAAATAGATCGATTTCCACATTCAAGACCTGTTTTAATAAAGAATGAATCTCATGAATGGCAGACTTAAGGTTGGGAAGTTTGAAAGACTTGAATTTATCTTTTTCGACAAGGGAAACAATTCGCTTTCATAACCACAACCAGGAAGATAACTTTATCCGATGTGCTAAGTCGCATTTCTTCATGATCACTCAAATATTCCTTTCAAGAAACAGAAAGTACAGGATTTATACTTCATCATGGCTCATTGATTCAGGAATTAAGAGAAGTAGAATCGGAAGCATCATCATTTAAAAATCTAATTTTGCAGCTTTGAGAATGATTTAAAAAAATATTCTCAAAGGAACAAGAATTCAACAATTAATTTTGTGCCTTTTTGTTCTCAGGGCAGCAAAAAGTCAACAAAAATCACTGGAAGAGATGATCAATTAAATCTGGCACAAAAAGACGAATTCCAAATGTAGTAAGAGTCATTCGACTACGGTAACCATATACTCCTCGTATAACAATTTTAAACTTCTAATTTCAGTGTCTCATTTTTCAAATTCAGCCAATTTGTATGCATCTATTGTATTTGTAACTTTTTGTAATAAAGAATCAATACTTTCGCAATAAAAAGCGCTTCTTTTTAGTTTTCGGACTTTCTGGTAACATTTAAACAGTAAATGTCTCCTGCTTCATTTCACCGGCTCGCCATCTTACTATTGGTTTTGATAAGTTATGTTCTTGACGTAATATATCTTTTAGGTACATTCCTATAGGAAGATGATCTATTGCATTAGTTCTCATGGCAAAACTTCGGGAAAATTGCGGTAGTTCTGGGGAAGGAAGGGAAATTTTCATTTCACTATGACTTCTTTAATATTGAAGATAGAAAAATGATTGAAATTTTAGCGCCTCAGGAATACGAAAATTTTTTGTTTTTAAAAGTTTTATGATAACTGCAATATCTTAGAAGTTAGGGACTAAAAAGTAATTTTCAAGCCCTAATTTTGACTCTTTCAACATCAGCAATTTATGTTGCCAGTTTAAAAAAAATGAAATGAAACTTTTACTTTTCTTTCATTTTCATAGTTTGAAATTATTTAAATTCACAAGGAGTAAACAATTTTCTGCGGGAAGAGGGTGGGGGCGTGAGGGGATTGCTTGGAGGATATACGAAAATGCTTTGGGCAGACAAGTTCCTTTGGATTTTATTTAAGGATTAAAAAGAATTTGAAAATGATAACTTAGATGAAAAGTATCTACCTATGTCTTCCAGCCTGCCGAGGGGAATGTTTTTTAACATTGATCAGTTGTCTTGGTGATGCATGTTTTATATCGTATTCAATAAGGCGCAAAGATCGGAACTTTTGTAATTGAAACATATTAGACAAATAATTATATAACAACTGAAGTTATACAGTTATGCAGCTTCGATATTCAACGAAATAATATTATACTTCTTTTTGCATTTTCATTTTTTTTGCATTTTGTTCAACATGTCTACGAAACTTTCGACTCTTTAGTTAAATTTAGTCATCGCAAACCATTATGGATTAACAATATAAGCTGATATTGTTATTGCCTATATTGATCGATCTTATTCTTACATAGATCTTAAGAAGAGCTCCCTTTTAAATTGGTAAAACAAATCATTGAAGAGATCCAGTGAAATTTACTTAATCGAATTGATACTTGAAGGCTTCAAGAGCTTTCTCTCCTCTCCTTAAGTTTGGAATAAAAATCTATGGGCCGCAACAGACGACGAATCATTATGCAGAAGGTCCCCAATACTTATACCGAAACTTTCTCTGCCGAAGTTGCTGCAGTTCCTTTTTGGAGAAGAGGATTTTCCACGTCTTAGAGCCGGACAGAGGGCGGGGATTAGAGGCGGGGGGTCAAATCCTTCTGTTCATCGATATTCCAATGGCAACTCAACGACTGTACGGGTGTTGTCTCGACGTCGTCATTGCTAAGCTCCATCCAAGTCGGCAAGAAGAAAGAGGGTGTGAGGAACGAGGGGGGGATAGAAGTCTTAAAGTCTTTGGAAAAATGCTTGCCCAGCAATGTTTCCCGTTTGGGATTGTTCTGGCATAAGCTTTTTAAGGTGGCTTGAATGATGCTTTAATTTTAAGTGTTTTGAACCTGCAGATATTGAGATATAAATTTATCGGAAAAAATGAGAATGATATGAGTTGCTATGAAACACCTGTGCAAGATTGTTATAAGGCGATATAAATATGATAATTTTAATTTACGCTAACAATTCCGTGAATGAGTGAAACGGCGTGGGCTGTGAAATTTTTTTATCGAGTTTAATTACATACTTGTAGCCATGATTTGGAAATAGAAGAAGAAATGTTTTAAATCCGATTCCCCCAAAGACTACCTTGTATTTGGGACTAGTGATCTTTAAATCTATATTTATCTCATAGCGCCACCTAACGCACATTTCTCTTTTATTAATTACAAATAAAGCGGATTGACACAAAGAATGTTTTGCTTAGATTATCTAATGAATTAATTCCATATTAATGATCTGCTATTAGTCATATTTCCCATCATATTATTAATTTTAAATAAAATAAGAAATGTGAATACTTAAATCACTTAATTAAATTTCACTTAAAATTTAAAACCTCTTAAAATAATTACATTAAAATTAGGAATATCATATTTTCTGTTATATTTATCTATTATATAAAAGTTTTTTTTAATGTAGACATTGTGTTTTATTCGCTTTGTGATTGGTAGATAGCGAGTTTCCTGTCCCATGTCATATGAAGTTGGTTTTTCCAGTATTGTTCGAAATATTTAATAAAAATTATTATTGTCATAGTCATAAAATTATTATTAAGTCATTCACCACTTTATAATGCACTTAAAGTGGTGAAAAAAAGAAAAAATAAAGCTTTAGTTTGCACCACATTAACAGCAAATGAGTTTAAAACAATGTTATTTGTTATTTCTATTTTTAGACGCAACGTTTGAGAAAACACCGGTGAATAGCTTTCTTGAGTAACGGAATTTTTAAGTCTCTTGTCTAGCAATAGTCTGAATATCTAAGCAGTGCACATATTAGCTCTACATTGTTTTTTAAAACAGTAATGGGATATCCAGCTATATCAGATGAAGAAAAAAAAATGCGAAGAAAGACCGAGCGAAAATTTGGCAATTTGAAAAGAAAAACTGATCGTGAAGCTGCTAAGTTGGTTTCAAAACCTGAAAAATTGATTCATTATTTATACAGATATAAGCAAAGCGTGTTCTCATCGTGGGTCTTCGAGTTTTGAATCGGAAGTAGGCTGGTTGGAAAATGTATCTTTTCATCATGAAAAAATTAAACTTACAGCATTGAACTTGCTAACTAGAAATGACGGACATCGCTTGCATTATTAGAAAACATCGAGGTTTGCAAGCGAAAGCGAGAAGGGGACAAAACCCCCCCTAGCGATGAAAAAAAAAGTTTTTATGAAAATTGTTTATTAAACATAATCAGATATATTATTTTTCATATATATAATAATGCATAATTTCTTTGAATTTTATACAAAAAAAAAAAAAAAAAACGACGAAGACCAGCCGTGTCCGGGGATACAGAACAAAGAAAAAAAAATATGCATGAACATTGTTCTGGAAATCAAAATACAAACATCTTTCACCAACTTTTCAGTGGATAAACATTTTAAATGCTCTAAAGCGGTTTTTCATCGGAGACCCAAAGTTTAACTCGGAATCTGCTGTTCATACATTTTTGATTAACGAGCTTTGTCATTACATCGCTAACGTCATGCTCTCTATGGCGGTCGTGGCAGAATAAAGTTTTATGCCTTACCGAAAATTTCAGCCTTGAAGGGCCAATCAATTTCACGGGACATGTTTCATGAGGGGGATAATTGATGAGCGGGCATGCGGAGGGCCCTGATGGACTCCCCGCGTTTTGTTTAAGGCCGGAGAATTTATCACGTGTCTCATTTTTCTAAGGATGGGTTCCTGAAGCCCCTCCTTCAACTAAGGTGCATCAGAATGTATGCTCTACAGCAGATTCGTTTCATTAAGGGGTTGTAGTAAGAGCAGGGTTAATCTGGAGAAAAAGATTCAATGTTAAGTGCGTCAATGATTGGGGATAGAAAATATTCAATTGGTAGTTTGGATACATTCATTATTTAACTAACCAATAAAGAATCTTTTTTTACAATTTCGAGTATTTTATCTATATTGGGTATCTGTGTTTCTTCTCGTAAATGATGAAGTATAGATCAACAAAAATTTCATGTAGAAATGAATTAAGAAAATTACTATGAATGTATATTATAAATGAAATATTATAATCGACAAAAATCTCATGTAGAAATTTTGATGGATCTCTAGTTTAAAGTCTTCCTGGGACTGAAAAGGGATCTTCGAAATAGTGTTTTTCTATCTGTAAGCAATTTAGCCAAAAAAAAAAAAAAAAAAAAAAAACGAGGATAGTATAAGAAATGGAATTTAGTGAAGGTGTTTTCTCAATATTAAAATTGACTATTCCTATGAAACCGTCAATGAAATATGCGGATGGGAAGTTGCTGTATCTGTCCGTCCAGAACACATAAACATGATAATTTTTAAATAAAGTGAGCTACATTAATGAAATATTTGTATATAGTTTTATCATTATCATAGCATATGTATCAAATTTTGAATCAAATCTGACAAACATTTGAATTTCCGAATTACGTCTTTTGATTAACCTTTATATGAATGTGTGAACAATGTAAGGAGCTAGTTAAAAGAAATTTTGGTATTCGATTTTTGACATCATAAAGTCAATTGTATCAATTTTTTTTCGGATTCGACCTACCAAAGAGCATGAGCTCTTAAATGCTTATTTAGTTTGATTTAATATACCACGAAGTTTAAAAAACACCAACTTCAAATTATGTATATATGCCGAAGATTGAAAGGATAACTTTTCTGTTGATTTAATTGGTGTTTGACTTTCGTTACGTTAATCATGATATAATATGCATAAGAAGTAATATATGTAAATAAAAAGATGCATGTAATAATTAGTCATAAATAGAAGAAATAAAGTACGTAAATTTGAAAATAAATTCCTAAATAGGGAAGATAAGTTGAATAAGCTTAGGTATTGAAATGGCCAATTTCCTTTTGAACATTACGCAAGCATTCTAAAGATAAAAAATTACAATTCTTATTAATTCTTACTTATATTGAAGTTTTCGTTTCATTGCCATGCATTTCCTGATCTCATTTTGAAATAAAGTCTTGATACGTAAACAGATAATTGTCCTGATCCGAATTACCTATCCTAGGTCTGAGGGGATAATCCCAGAATGTACATAAAGAAAATTCAAATTCCACAAAATAATGCATTATAATTAAAAAGAACACCGAACTCATCATAGAACATAAGAAATAATGTCATAAATTGCAGCTTGAAATCAAAGATTGGATCGAGAAATTTCCTTAGAAACTTCTCCAATAAAATTGTCATTTTTTATTTAATTATCTCTCAACAAACGTTCTTGTTTACAATTAAAGGAAAACACGGATACACATCTGTCATTACTTACTGACCCCTTCTATTTCAACTGCTCTAGTTTAAATAATTCTGGACTAGAATCTTTTGTTTAAAGTCTTCTACTAAACTCTCCAAATTAGTCAAATTCTTCCACTTCAAACTTGAATCTTATTCTGCACGGTTTCTGTAGGTGCTTCTTGAATTGCTCTGAGAGTAAATACATGAAGTTTCACAAACTCCCGTTTGGCACTCAGATGAATATGTAAGCCACGGATGATAAAAGAGTTTCTCAAAATTATCTCTAACATCGTCAACATTTCACGAAATCACTCAGACAATTCTTTCTGTCAATTAAATAATGACAAAATATTATTCCTCATGAGTATCTGAAAATTTATTATTGTGAATACGGAATTAAATGACTGTGAAGTTTATTATTACTATATTATTATGAAAATTTGGTAATAATTATAGTTTTATCATATCAAACATATTCAAGATGAATTTTAAATGCATGAAGAATAAAAGAAAATATGTGACAAATTATTTATAAAAAGATGGTATATGGTATGATTTACTTAAATTAATACAAACAAATACTTAATTATAAACAAATATTTGTCAATTTATATTATTTAATCTTCAATATAATCAGCATTCCTTACTTGAAAACTAGTTGTTTTCTGCAATATTTCCTTCACAAATTTAACGAATCAATTAAATATATGAATTAAGAGATAAACGAACGCTGCATAATTGTTATACAAAAATTATTAAGCTATTTTAAAGAAAAACAGTTTTACTTTATCGTATACGTAATAAAGAGAAAGTATAGTAATCATCAAACATTTGAACTCAACATTTTGACGACTTTGTACGTTTTGGATCTACATGTGTTCAAAAAACGTATTTTTTGGAAAATGTCCGTCCGTCTGTATATGACAAAGATAAATCAAAAACATTTTGCGATAGACAGATGAAATTTGGTACACAGCCGTTATATCAAATTTGTAAATTTCTACAAATTTTGAACAAAGTTCATACAAATGAAGTCTGTCTGTCAAGCTGTTCAAATATGTTAACATGATAACTACAAAACTCAAGGAGCCAAACGGATAAAATTCGATATTCAGATTTAAGATTTACTGTGTATACACCTATAAAAGTTTGAGTCAAATCCATCAAGAGTTGACTGTCTGTCGGTCTGTACTTTCAGAAGCATGTAAGCGCTATAACTCGAAAAGGAAAACACTTAAATTTATCAAATTTTGTATGGAATTTTATGATTACAGTTGCAGTTTTATATAAAATTTTTGTTTCAATCTATTGGAATAAAGTGTCTAAAATCACAAATTCGATTTTCGGATGCTATTAACTCTTGTGAGGGATTCATCGCCAACTAACTCGCCAAGGATGACACTATAGATTCCGTAAAAATGCTAAATTCACTACAAAGATTAATATTTCGTTACTATTGTACATCAATGCCATGTAAAGTGTTTTCTGGGGTAATATTTATAACAGAGTACGAGAGAATACTTAGGAGATATCACTCTCCAAGATGATGGGGAAATGAGGGTTTTCTCCATGAATCTTACTTTTGAAAAAAAAAAAAACGTAAAGTGAAATATAATTATTTATTTATTGATAAGAAGAGAGCATCTCTTATTAGCTATTATTTATATAAAAGATTAGAAAAGAGTGTAAAGCATTCATTACTTAATCTATCTTTACCATATTCGGAGCAATCAGTTAACAGGATTTGCGCTATGGTAGGAAATCTAACTTATTATGATGGAAATTAAATTAAACTACTATTACGATGCGTTTATTAATAAATATCATGATTTATATAGTAAACTTGGTATTTTAAAAGGTTTTTAGAATTCAAGGAAAATTAATAGTATTAAAACTACGAAATTATTATCCAATCGACTCTCGATTTTTGAAAGAAGTAACAGTAACAGATGTAAGACTATCAGTTATGTATTTCAAATAAAGGTTATGCTACAACTATTTGAAAATAAAATATTTATTTATCAGAATTAAATGCTATGTCTTTAACATTTTGAATTGTTTGGAAGCCATCAGATTTTTAAAAAAAATTAACAAACTATTAATATTAAAAAGAATAATTCAAACTATTAAAACGAAAAAGAATATTTATCATGCAAAGATTAGTATATATTCTTACTAAAAATTAGATAAAATTTATTACCTAATGGGATATTAATTATTAACATCAGAATTAACTACTATAATTGGAGCAAATGAAAGTTATTTATTATAACAATAAAGAATGAAACTATCGGATGTTAGAGTAATCGTGCAATAAATGTCCACAAAATTTAAAATATTCAAAATTAATGCTTTTAGTAATTTAATTCCTGGAAATGAAATCTGTTAAAAAAATTGCCATTTTTAATTTATTAAAAAATCAGTTCTCGAGGAATTAAATTTTAACAAATTATCGAATAAACTAGAATTTCTAAAGTTAAAATTATTATTTATCTTTTCAAAGAATTAATATCAGGCATGCGTTACTATACATATTCGTGTAAAAATTATTAAATGAAATTAAACATTATCAAGATATTAATAAAGAATTGTAGTACATTAATTATCAGAGCAAGAAAAAAGAAATCATTCCGTTGCTCTGGATAATTATTATAAATAACAATCGTAAGGTGCCACCCCATAAGGTGGGATTTATATACACTGTTTCCCATTACCTGATGCATACTACAACACACTGAAAATCACTATCAATAATAGATAAGTTATCCATGTAAGATAGTTAAAACTCAGATTATTACGACACAAAACTCAACATGAATGTCTGTGAAAGTAGGCATGCTCATGTACAACTTTTCTATGAATTGACACAATCAGATTTCTCCCTTATTACAGAGCATTATCATCTGTAAATTATCATTAACAAAGTATCTGTTACTTCTATATATGATTAATATCTCCCTACCTTGCCCTTGATATATATTACTATGTATGCTAGTAAGAAAAATTAATCTTTTTAAGTTTATTGCTAATGCTTATTTATTAAAAAGAGACACCCTGTAAAAATCTGTGAAAGAAGACAACACCATTTTAAGCTTATTATTGCAACTAACACTACTAATTTGCAGAATAAAGCTTTACTTAGGTATCATTTATAAATTTTCAGTTACCTCACATTCATCACCGTGAGTCAAACGATCCATTTTTTCTATCCTAGTAAAGAATTAGTCAAACTCAAATTGACTTTTAAACAAGGAATTAGATCTTATTTAGTGAGAGTTTGACTAACATATCTCAACAAACACTGAAAAATATTTATAAAATATTATTCATGAAATGTGTGCAGTCCCATACGAACTGTTTTCTACTGTTATGTATTAAATAACCTCAATAGCACTCATGTATTGTAAAATATTTGCAATATTATATAATATTGTTGAATATTAAATAATATAATATTATACAATATTGCACAACATTCTGTGGTACCTGGAGGTTAAGTCATTTTTTAAATAATAAATGTTCCAAATTAATTATTGCCCCAATAATATCCCAATATGGTATCATGAGCGAGTATGGTTAGAAATCAGGCATGTCTAGTTAGTGAGATATCTAGATAGTGACGGCAATTAGCAGGACATTAGCCGGAATCTCTCATAAACTACTGAACATATAACTTATAAATTTATATTGTCTCATATAATTTAAGAGCAAGTCACGCTACGTGGGGCACATGCATTGCTGGTGTATAACGGGCTTATTATATGAGATATTTAATATATCCTTATCTCAAATGATATAACGCTCCTTGTACGATATCGCAATTGTACATAGGTAAGAAAGTAACTCATATGGCATTCCTTCCCCACGTGTCTTACGGAGTTACAGAACAGAAACACCTGTTAATAGAGTACGGATGTGAGCTGTCGTGTGTGGAGTGGGGCGTGAAAGTGAGAACGAGAGAAGGAGAGAGAGGGAGATTCAGTGGAAGGCATACTCACATAGACTTCTTCCCATTGACTGACATATCTCACCAGCCTTGATAACCTGAGCAACCTCAGGAGGGAGAGCATTTTTGCAAAGCGCAGTATCCTGAGTGCCCTGCCTGCATGCAAGAGTTGATAGTTGTCTCCGTAACCCTGGTTGAAAATGAGGAAGATGTAGTCGAAGGGGATGGAGCTCAGCAAGTCCAGGAAGAACCAAGTGCGGATGTAGGTGCGAGCGATTTCTTTAGGGTCGAGGATCACTTGTTCTGAATTGTCTTGTTGCATTATACCTGCGGGACAGAAAACGGAGAAATGAGAAAATTATGAATATTAACTACATCTGCTTCAAAGTAATTCCTTTGTCGACAAGGCATCCTACCTGAGCAGCTCGAGTACGAGGATGAGTAGTACAAGGCACAATGGTACAAGATTTATATCTAGCTAATCTGAGTTAATGCTTCTTATAAAAGGGATATGGAATTTGCTAGTAACGTGCATTATTTAAGCTCAGTTCTCAATTTCTCATTTGGCAACTACTGCTATTCAGATAATACGGAACACTAGGCAGTTCACTAGGAATATTTTTTTCATTGTTTACGATGGCAATTGCAATAACACCATCAAGTTTTCTTAATCCTGGAAGCATTTTCTAAAATTTTTTGAATGAAATGTTCATGAAAACTTTCTTTAATGCAATCAATTGAAAAAACAATGGAAGTTTCTCCTTTCGGTTTCCTCGTGCAGTTGTATAATAAGCAGCATTTTGACTTCAATTTTGCATTATAGTTGAGAGAATCAAGAATGAGTTTTAAACCCTTCTCTCTTGACGATTTGCGTCGAAACTTTAAAGCACTTCTACAATTATGGTTTTAAAATGAGAAAACAAACTTCATTGATCTAGCTTTCTCTGGTTTTGAATTCTCTTGCCTGAATATACATGGACAGGTAAACACCAAAATAATCAATCCGCTAATGAGTTTAGTCAAAAAAATGGACATATATCTGCATTTTTTAAATTGGCTGTTAAAATTCTTTCATTTAATATGACTTGTGTTTGAATTATTGTTTTTAAATGCAACTAACAATAAATTTGTCAATTGTTTTCATCCAAAATTAGATCAAGTTTGATATTTCTGGTGTTGAAACCATACGTAAAATAACATCTATCTAGCTTTACGCAGTTCTGAGTAATTGTATTCATGTATATACACATAGACAGATTTGTGTTTAACGATTTCCGTTCACAACCTAAATATCTACAGAATTGATTCAAATGCTCTATATTGAATTTCATTTGCC
This sequence comes from Argiope aurantia, assembly GCA_026543865.1. NCBI lineage: Eukaryota > Metazoa > Arthropoda > Arachnida > Araneae > Araneidae > Argiope > Argiope aurantia. The sequence continues at coordinate 45,378 of JAPMOR010004967.1, forward strand.
AAATTTATTCCATTTTCGAATACTATATGTTCACATATATCCAGATAGTTAAAGTTTCGAAAAATACTTTTTTTGAACTAACGAGTCACTAAAATATGCAATTTTTTCACAATCCCGTAATTTGATGTCGAATTTTTGTCGATATATATATTTTTTTACTATATTTCGTTTACAGTAAAATAAAAGTTATTGGAAGTGAGAGCTGGTAGCATTCATATGACGGCAATGTGGTATAGCAAATGTGCCTGATATTAAATGATGCACATTATCTGACAGACGACTGCATACTGATTTATTGTATGCTATGGCACCTATCTTTCTTTATTTTGAAAGATGTGCATCGTATTTTAAATTTAAATTGGAGAAATGTATTTGGTATGTATTCAGAGATAATAATTTTCTTTCTTTCATTAATTAGAAATAATAAAATGTATCAAGATGTATATCAAGAAAAAGGTGATGTATATCAATTAAGTAAATACAAAATTTGCATTTTTAAAAAAAAAGTCTATAAAAATTATTTTTATGAAATAATGAAGGAATTATCTATCAATCCAATGAATTATTTTCATTGTTAAAGCAAAATATGGACATTCCTATGTGCATATTTCAATTTTTCAATACAAGTAACTACTAAACCTTTGAAACACTAATGATATATGTAGTTACTTATTTGGACACTTGACAAGAGTCACGAATCTCCCGATCATATCAATCTACGAAAAGAAAATCCACGATTTTCCGCCTTAGAATCATTTTTTGTCATTTCTTACCTTAGGCGAATTCCATGCAATTTATTTTTTTTTTATCTAAGAAGAATTCTTTGTAATTCCTCAACTAAGACACATTTTTTGTCATTCTTCAGCTAAGGAGCATTATTTATCATTCCTGAAACACATTCTTTGTCATTACTTATCTAAGAAGCATTATTTATCTTTTTTGAGATAAAACGCCCTCTTCGTCATTTCTCAGTTAAGAATTATTGTCATCCCTCAACTAAAATGTATTCTTTGTCATTCCTCAACTAAAATGCATTCTTCGCATTTCTTTATCTAAGAAGCATTATTTATCATTCTTAAAACACATTCTTTGTCATTTCTTAGCTAAGAGGCATTCTTTGTCATTCCTCAACTAAGAAGCACTATTTGTCATTCTTTTGCTAAAGCGTATTCTTTGCCATACCTCAGCCAAGACGAAAAATGCATTTTTGCTGAGGAACATTTGTTTCCTAGATTGAGAAACAAAGAGGACGCTTTGAACAATGGAAAACTGTTACTCTGAATTCAGGCTGGCTCTAAATGAATATATATTTTTGTTATTGTTTCGTGTAATACTATTTTTCATCACAGTTGGACTATTTTATTTAGAGCACTTGTTCTTGCCAGATAGTTGCGAAATTTTCTTCATGTTTTATGATTTTTCTTACTACATTGTGTAAAATGTAAGTTCCCTGTTTCCTGTTTTATTTCTGCTATTTTTTAGATTTAATTTGTCGGTAATCAAGAAAATTTGCTTAAGAAAGTGAATATTCATTACTACTTTCGTATCTCAGGCCTCTTAATCCTGGCATATGTTAAAATAAAGTAGTTAACATAGGTGAATTAGAAACTGTAAGTTTCATTTCACTAAAAAAAACCAGTCCTTAATAGTAGCTGCTTGTATATTGATTTGCTGTGCTTGTGCACGATTTCTATACGATCGCTTACAGATTCATAGATTAAAGTTGCAATTCGAATATTGATGTTTCGCTTTCTCCAAACTTCTAAGTGTCATATTTTTTTGGAGGTAAAGATAGGCCAAATTTATCTTAAGTATTGTATCGCTTACACATTTTATACCACACTCATTTCTTACAGAAGGGAGGGGATGATTTCAGATGAAGAGAGAAACCGGTTCTGGCTTCTCTGGAGTAATAGTGGAATGGATATGTCGGTCACATCTTGATGGCAAATCATATGATCCACAGAAAAGGTTGTAACATGGTCCGATGATGGCGAATTTTTAACTAAGAACACTTATTATTAATAGCGGAAGCCTGTAATTCAGATGCACTGGACGACTTTGAGCTAGAAAGATCAAATAAAAGGTAAAAATCATCTAAAGCTTGAGCTTTAGATGATTTCCTTACTTCATACCTATAATTTTTTTTATTTCTTTTATAAAAATTTTTTTGAGAGATTTTTAAAATTTTTACAACATAAAAGTCATAGTAAAAATGAGATATAAATAGGCTTCATGTTCGATTACAACCATATTCTAGCAATCTCCAAGTCTTCGAACATTAAAAAAATCTTTTTTTTATTGCAATTGCTAATATAAAAGTAAAGTAGTAATTGTTTCCAAATGCCGATGACTATCATAATAAATAATTTTATTTGTTAGTAATTCTGAAACAATCACAAACGAATTTTACATGTGTATTTTTAAACTATATGTTCCCCACACTTCATTAGATGATATTAACATAAATTTATCCGTGATGCTTGTCAAATATCATAAAAAGGATATTATATCCAACTGTTAGTGGCACACATTTTTATATCTTAATAACAACTAAGCAAGATTGTGTGATTTTAAATGACTCTTTTCAATTTCTTGTATGTTCCAAATACTATCACGGTTCCAAAATTATTCCATTGATTTGTTTGTATATGTTTCAAACAGGCCATGAATGAAATTAAACAATTGTCTTTTTAAACTGATTTTCTGTATTTTTTATGCATGACTGAAACAGCGATTTTCAAACTGCAGCGAGATTTTATAAGATTTATCGACAAACATTTGACTACAAATTTTTTGGTACAGCTAGGGAAAGATGAACACCTGAAACAGAAAATATTTTGCGAAATACTTGCTAGAAACTGTATGGAATTCGTCTGTTGAATCGTCCGGAATGGAGCATGGAAGTAGATATTGAAAAATATAGATTTATTATTTTGGCAATATTTTTTAATAATTTTTGAAAGTTACAATTAAAACAATTAATGATTTATTTATGAGTATATCGACTGAATAAAGTTATTTATTCAATTAATATACTCATTTTAATAAAGAAAAGATTTGCAAACGGTTAACATTTGCCGTTACGATATTTCATATAAAATATTTTCACATTAAAAGTGTTACTGGTGGACTACTTTTAGATTCTAAAAGTGTTACTACTTTGTTATTCCTGGAAAAACCTAGTATCATCTAGTCTTTTTTAACTACATGTACATAAAAGATACATATTATTTGAATTTTGGTAATTATTTTTCTGAAATACTTTTTTAAATTAAAGATATAATTGATAACCTTCTGAGAAGAAAAAAAAAATTTAATTGCCAGTACTGCGCAATCTATAAAAACTATTGAAGGAATGTGGGTCATTATAACATAACTGAAATAGAAGTTATTGTGTGGAAATGTAAAATTCCATTGTTTAAAATTTCTTTGAAGAATATTTATAATATTATTTAAAAAAAAACAACAGATGATTCAGAAATTCCAGGCAAATTTAAAAATGAGTAAATCTCAAACAAATGGAGATCGAAAGATATATATCCTCAAAAAGAATGAAATTCAGATAGAATTTTTAAAACTTAAATCGATGTTTACTGATGGCACTTTTACAGTTTGAACAAGCTTATGATTCTGTTTCTAAGCAGTGAAGAAGACAATAGATATGATAAGACAATAGTTTGAGAAGATGTTTACATATACTGCTACATTACTTGCAATATACTGTTATCCCTCCAGAGATACAGATATCCGACGTAATATTTCTTTTATTCATATTCTGTCACATCAGAGAGCGGTTTACAGCAACAATAAAACTCCTGATTTGAGGATAACGCACTGAATAGTTGTAAATCATTACTACAACCAAATGTTTGTCTTAAACTCGAAAATTGACGATCCATTTAGTGGTTTAAATTGTAATCATATATAAAAAAAGAATCTTCATTCTGTGAAATAAGCACTTTTTTATGCAGACTTATTTACAAATCAGCGTTTTTTTTTTTCAAATTGCTCTGAAAGTCTGAATAACACTATATACTTATTTTCCTCTCTAGATGTATTTTTCTGATTTTTCTCTGATTATTCAGGTCTCTTTAAAAATAATAACCAAAATAAAGCTATTTCAATTTGAATGGCTTTTATTTTACGCTGCATTAAAATTTAACTACGCCTTTAAATTTTTATTTTACAATTATCTGTTCTATGTAAAATTCCAGTAAAATAAAAATCAGAATATAACAAGGAAAATAATTGAATCACAAAATACTCATATAATTTGCAGACGAAATTATTTGGAAAACAGATGACATTTCAGCCGAAAGCTCTTCAAATCAAATAAAAACAAATATCATACTCAACTCAAAGCTCCTAATTATTGCCTTCATTACCGTTGGAATTCTCGAAATTAATTGCTTCATTATTTCCCACCCATTCTTCATTAATTAATTCGCAGATGGTGGTTAGAACCCCCAAACCGCACGGAGAATAAATCACATAATTAAGAACTATGTGAGAATGAAGAAACTTCCCAAAGCGAGCGAAAAGGAATAATTTTTACTGTTTCGAGGACCAGTTAATCCTACAGGCAATAATCCTTCTGCCTCAGTGGCTCCATCCTTAACAATGTCCCAAAATAAGCAAGCAATCCAAAAACGCACCAAAATAGAATAATATAAGTGCGACAATTAAAATAGTTGGGAAAGCGAGGTGGAAAATTCCTGGAACCCCCGTTTTCAGTGTGGATTCTCTATGCATGCAAATGAGCTAATTAAAAAGCTCATCAAGGATCACTTACTCGCGACTGTGTACATGTACACCGGTTGATACATGTCGTCAACTCTTGTTCTCTAATTATGAAGATATCATTCACGCTATCGTTAGAAGTGATCGTATCGATTCAGAAGCACGCGTACATCTTCATCGGATAGGAATTTCGGAATGTCGTTAAAGTAAAGAGGGTTGGATGAGGAGGTGATCATTCTTTATTATCGGCGAGGAACTTTGATCTATTCCAGAGGGTTTGCATTTTTCATTTCGGTGCTTTTTAAAATGGTAGAGGAAACCCTTCAGTTTCATTAGTATAGCTATGATTGTTTATATTTTTGATTTAATTTGTTGTTTAATTCGGTTTTAATCTGAAATTGGTATCTCGTTTAACCTTTTCGCCCTCTAATGACATACCTGACTTGTGCATTGAAGTATTGAATTTTCGATATTTAAATCTATAATAAAGATAAAAATAATATAAATAGAAGACATTTCTGTGCAATTTACTTTCTTCGCATGGATTCTTCGATAATAAGAAATGCGATCTAATCAGGAGGTTGAATAAATTCGTGGACCAAGGGATTAATTTCACACCAATGGGAATATTTAAATTGCTTATATTAAACAGTAATATTTACAACACGAGTATTGCAAGATCATGGTAATAATAAGATTTATAATTGATAGTATTAATTATCACTTATCTAATTTGACTTCAATAAGCAACAAAGCACTTAAATCATAAATTTCTTTATAACTATTTTTTCAACTTTTGTATTTTTTCGCCTTTATTATATTTTACAAGCTGCATGACACATTTTGTATAAATATATATAATACCTACAAATTGTAAGATAAATTTTTATTACTCATTATATCTCAGTTGATCATGGAGTAGTTGCTGTTAATGTAACATTCTTATACATATAAGGAATATTTTGTGGAGTAAAATACTGAGAGTGAAAAGTTTCTCAAAGGATATGTTAACCAAAAAATATAAGCAAAAATCTAATCATTGTGGTCATATTCTTGTTGTAATACACAAGGATGCAAGTAAAATAATGTACGTGTTTTTGATAATAAAGGTATAACCTTCTAATGCATATAAGGGCTATATATGTTGAGTAAAATTCTGAGATTGAGAAGTTTCTGAAAAGATATGCAAACTAAATACATATGCAAATACCTAAGTATTGTGGTCATATGCTTATTGTAATACACAAAAATAAAAGTAAAAAATGTGTGTGTTTTTGATAATAAAGACATAAACCTCTTATTTGTATAAGGGATATGATATATAGGTGGAGCAAAATTATGAGATTGAGAAGTATCTCAAAGGATATGCAAACCATATAGATATGCAAAGATCGAAGCATTATGGGCTTATGCTTGAATGTAGAAAACACAAAGATGCAAGTAAAAAATTGCAAATAAAAAATGTGTGTTTTTGATAATAAAAGTATACCTGCTAAATAGTCATACAATGTGTTTCAATATTCCGCATGAACTCTAATGCATATCTGACACCATAAGGACATATAAAGGGAGTTTTCTGGACAATTCTCAATGTATTCTAGAATGCATCAAAGCTACAAAGATCGTGGAAGAACCTGAGCAATGTCTAAGAGAGTGTCGGAATCCATTCAAATTTCAAGTGACCCCAGGAAAAGTGGTACGATCTGGTGATTCTGTATAAGATTTCGCCCACTAAATTCTTTATTAAAAACGTCAAATTTAAATAGTGACAAAGGTCGAGGCTATGTAATGCGAAATTTGCTTTGTAATGGATAGTAATGGCTCTATAAGCTGCTCCTTTACATGAATATTGCACTCATCTTTTTTTAAAATCTAATAAAATTGCTTTGGCTTTCAACAGAATTCTGTCTCGCTTCTGGCTTGCAATAAAGTCCATGCGTTTTACCAATCGGCATCTTTACTCAGGGTGTAGGAGGAGAGAATCGACACTCACCCGTTCTAAAATTAACGACAATGTCTAGTAGGAAGAGTGTGTCCGAAAGACAGTTGAAGGCAATCCACCGAGCGGAAAGATCATCATTGAAGAAGGAGATGGCCACTGGAAGCACGATCAGGTTGGTCACTAGCACCAGGAGCATCAGCAGATCCCAGTAGAACCTGCAGAGAGAAGGAGAACATGTCAATGTCCCTCATGAAAAAACACATGCTGCATATATCTGTCACGATGAATGATATTCTTATTCATTCTACAACTCGATTAAGATATGTGCCATTAATTTCCTTTTGGATTCCATTATTGAATGTCAGAAACAGCAAAACAACTGTTTTTCAAACAAAGATATGAATGCTATTGCTGTTGTTTCTTATGGCACTTTACAAGCCCGCTGACAAACTGTCAGCAATGAGATATGAATGTAAATGTTTCTAAACCAAATGAAATTTGTCATGCCTCTAACCACCATGTTGCTGTTCCGACCTCACGGACCTTCCGAACATGTAGCTATTCCGACCTGAAAGGAGATGAAGTGAATAGAGAGGAAGAATTACGCGGAAGTTGGTGGCTATCACCGGTGAGATTGTGTATTAGTGGGAGCTGCTGTTGAAACACCCAGAAATGAGTTTAGATTTAAATCGAAATTTAATTGCATATATGTAAATAGTCATCAATCATTTAATCCTTAAAATATAATAAACCTGTGTAAAAAAGTGTCATCACTTGTGTCTAGGCACGCGACACAGTTAATGTTTTTAATCCATTTTCTTCAAATTTTGATTAAAAAAACATTGTTAAACTTAATATTCGAAAACTTGTTACGAGATTACATGGTAAAACAATTATGATTGAATATTATAATTGGTTATTGTTGAGATATCATACATTAAATATTAATCATAACTATAAAATAAACAAAATGGCAAACTTAGACTTTTTTCAGAAAATAAGATAAAATATTAGCAGCTTGCATTATAAATTCAAGAGATCTTTGTCAAATAATTTGACCAAAGTTATAAAATTGTTAAGGAAAACCATTTCAGAAATAAAAAAAAAAAAAACAAAAAAAAAAAAAAAAAAAAAACGTTACTAAGGAAATTTATCCTGTCTGTCTGACTATCAAATATTCGATCGATATCTGAGTCATCTGTATTCGTATTGATGCTTAATATGCAAATAAAGGAAGTAATGCAATTTCTGGTCTGTTGCTAAGCTCCGGTTTTCGGAAGTTAGAGGGCAATAAGTCTGCAGCAGTCGTTACGCCATCCCCCGACTGAGAATTTTGACATTGAATGATGAGATCTAAATGCCGCTTTCGACTGTGGTATTTACGCAGGAAGAAATGGCTCAAAATGCCCGTAAAATTTCATTTCGGGGAGGTGATGGTTTGAATGATATTTGCAGAATTTGAAATATATTTCGAAGTATCATTTTGAAGAGTGAATTTTTTTTTTATTTATGAATGTGGGAATTTATTTTTGATTTTACATTTTATTTCATTTTTAATAGTATTAATCATATGTACTAATAAATGAATAATGAAGTAAAATAATATAACAGTTTCATTTATTTATTCAACATAATTACATATTAATAAATATTCATTCAAAAATTAGTGCTTTAAAGCATCCTTGAAATTAAGAGGCTTTCGTATAAAAATAGCTTGTAAAAACATTACGTTAGGTAAAAATATAAAGA
>JAPMOR010005002.1:0-12116 GCA_026543865.1 Argiope aurantia
TTTTTGCATTGTGCGAGTTTTTTTAGTTGATTTTGTGTAGATTTCTTATAAGAATCTTACTTTATCGCAATGTTTCTTGTGACATGACGTCGTGAAAATTGGCGGAGATCTTCAGCGAATCATGTTTTCTATTGTTTTGAATTGGAATCATTTAAGGCAGTGGAAAAAAACCCATTCTTCCTTCAAAATATAAGTATCTTAAACTGCTGCCTAAATAATTCTTTTGTTTCTTTTCTAGCCCCAATTCACTGTCGAAATGGCGAGTTCTCTTTTTCAGCTGTTAAACGACCAGAACTTTTTTTGCATCCTCTTTTTTTGTTTTCATATTTTTAGAGGTGGATCTCCAATAATCATGGCTTAAAGCTTTTGACAATAATATTTAAAATCTTAAATAATTCCAAAGATTTTTCTTAATTTAACCCATATTAACTTAATTCTAAAATGTTCTCTTTTTTCCTGATCCAACTCCACCTTTTTTATTTAATTAAGGCTACACGAGTTCTGAAATCGGCAAATTCCCCCATTCCGAGAGAAGGGATAAAAATCTGTCATGGTTTGCAAATGCTTTTAAAAGATACCTATAGTCCCTTTTACTAAATCGACACTTGTCAAAGAATCCCTATCAGAATTTCATAGTATATAAACACCGGGGATAAAAATGAAAACAAATAAATAAAACGAATTGTTTATCAAAGTTCAACATGACAGCAATAATAAAATTTCATTTCATTAATTTTAATCAATTAATTAAATTTCGTAAAATTTTTTAGATTGAATTAAGTTTATGTATACGACTTTCTGAATTCTACAGGATTTAAGAAGCCTTTTTCGACATAGATTTATGTTGCGAAGGTACTGTTGCTACTTTTCCTTAATTAAATTTATATACAGATACAGTTCAAATTATTTTTATTAGTATTCGTGTGAAATTTTTAGGAAAAGCTAAAAGTTATTTAATGCGCAATGCAGAAGTTTTCTTATTTTGCGATTTATAGGAAGAATAATACTCCAAAATATTTGTGTCATTGGCATTAAACTGTATTCTAATAATAGCTAAACAAGGTCTCAACAGATGGTGAGAAAAGGAAAATAATAGCACCTGAAATTCGGATTTCATGTAATGGAAAAAAAGGGTGATATTTCCCTTTCCTGACAGAAACGTTTTCTTTCTTTAATTACTTCAGATAATGGTACAAAATAATACCCTGGTGTCCATGTTTTTTTCTGTGGCGTGACACAATAACTGTAAAAGCGAAGTTTTGTTTTTGTTTTCTACTACTGGGTCGAAACATTATAAATTACGGACACCTTTCTGTTGTTTTTTCTCTCAATAAATACTAGCCTGTAAAATTCATACAGTAGACCTTCGTTAATTATTTCGTAGAACTGCGCGTGAAAAAGACAGAAGAATATGTAACGTCTCCATGGTAACGATGGTGGTAAAACTTTGACGCTTCACTCGCTTCCTTTGGCTTCTTTTTCGATTAAGCTTATTCCTAATCGTCAGGCTGAGCAAGTAACGCCGGTTTCCGTTTCTGGAAAGAGTCGGGATTTTTCAGTTAAGGTGAAGAAATTTGATTCTATTCTTCTTTTTTATTTTTAATCAAATGCGCACTTGAAGGTATTAAATTTCAATGACCATTTCTTTTTCTTTTTATTTTGAGACAATTTAAATAACTTTTAATATAAATTAAATATTTCTATTTCATAATTTTTTTGAATTAAATTTTTTATTCTTTTATTTCGAAGAACAATATTTCTCCTACATTGCGCATGTTTTCTTTTTAAATTTTTAAATAGATATTATGTAGCTGTATATAAACAAGTGCAAAGAACATTGGAAAACTAATTAACGAATTAACTTCAAAATGCTTGTTGATTTTTAATTAAAGTAACAACATAAAGGTTAAAAGCTATTAAGTAAAGGTTTTCAAGAAAAAAAATTTTTTTTCATGGTAGAAATAAAATTAAGAAATTATTGAAGTAATTTATTAATAAATTTATTTAGAATTTTAAAAAGGACAAAAATATGAGTTTATCTAATATATCAAAATGAATTTTTGTTTGTTCCTGTTTTTTGCGCTGCCGTACCGTTCACCCGATCGCTATAAAATTTTGCCAACCTATTGCTTATACTTATGTGAAGGTTATAGATATAATACAATTATTATATACAAAATAAGAAAAGAATAAATATTATTTATACTTTTCCTTTATATATCATTCAATTTCAATTAATGTATTTATTGCCGGTAAGGAAATAAATATCATTCTTTCTATCATTCCGAACTAAACAAGATAGCTATTTCAAATTTCATATGATATTTCCAAAATTATTTCTTCTGTGGCAGCAATGCACCGGGTACCAGTTAGTTCAAAATAAAATCAAGATTATTTTTACCTAAAATACCTTATTTCTCAAACAGTCATATCATTTGTTAAAATGAAATATATTAACAGTTCTATAAAAGGAATTTCTTCCTATAAAAAATTGCAACTATTTAATGGCTTGGAAAAGCTGAAAAAGATTTCATATCTCTTGAAATCAATTCCATTCATAAAACACGGAGAAGTATACATTATAACTTTATCAGAATGTGAAACATTGTTACTTTAAATCTATATTTTCATTAGCTTAGTAAACGAATGCTTATATTCGCCGAAATAATTTTACCAAAGAAAGCCACGCGTTCATTTTTATGGGTAGTTACCATCAAGTTATTGCATGAACTGCACTTACGGCTTTGTAATTTTTCTGAGGCCGCGGTGGCCTGGTGGTAAGGTCCCGGCTTCAGAACCGGAGGGTTTCAAGTTCGAGACCCGATTCCACCGAAGAATCGTCATGTAAGGGGGTCTGTTGCACCTTAAATCCGTCCTGACCAAACGTCCTCCCGCTGGTGTGGTGTGGTACGGAGAGGGGGGTGCCAGCTCAGGTGTCGTCCTCGTCATCCGACCGTGGTTCAAAATTACGAGGTCCGTCCCAAAATAGCCCAAGTGTTGCTTCAAACGGACGTTAATATAACTAAACCAAACCAAACTTGTAATTTTTCTTGCTTAATAGGTGTATCCATTTTTCCCAATTCAGATTAAAAACTTATTTCATAAAAAAAATCTAAGAATTCCTTTTCTGGCATTAAACCTTTAAAAATTGATACGAAAGTTGGCATTATTTATATTTAAATAATTAAACATTTTACATTATAGACTTCAGAAAATGTAAATTAATTTTGATTCTGAAAATATTTAATTAATATTATCCTCAGAATCGTAAAACTTCTAACGAATCGGTGCCCTAAAAGAAGCTTTTTGAAATTTGCATTTTTATTCTAAAATTGAATAGCAATTGCAATTATTTTTTATTTCGTAGTTAAATACGAAAATTATAATTGGTATGCTATGAAAATGCAATTATGTCGACAAGAGAAAAATATTTTCTGTGCGCAATATATATAAATCTAAGGGAGAGAGAATACGGAGAATTAATATTTTTTTTCCACAATTGTAACGAGCTCAACAGTAAGCAATAAATAAATAAATAAAATTCTTCTCTGAAATATATATGAATTGTTAATAAGGTTACAGAAATATTAAAGAAGAAGAAGATTAACATCATTCAATGAATTATTCATTAAAAGAATTGGATAAGTGATTTTTTAATGTGTGGTAAAAGAATTTCAATCACTTTTTCATCTGGATTTAACATTAGCAATGAGTGGAAATGTTTTGAGCTTTGACTTTCTTTTATACTTAGACAATATCGCAAGCTATGTACTCAGTGACGGAATTTGGGAACAACTCTTGAATACTATCCATTCTGCAGATTAAGTCCAGAGCTCAATACTAATTTACTATTATAACGACGCTTACAAAATTTCATTTGCCTTTTTGAATTATCACATTCCAACGCTTTTAAATATACAGACCGATTGAGGATCGATTTTGAAACGGATTTGATTCAAAATTTAACACAGATCTACATTTTAATGCTTAATGTTAAGCATATTAATTTCAGTCACTTAATTTTTTGCGTTTTTGAGTTCCCATGGAAGGAGCGGGAAAATAAGTAGTCTTCCCAAAGATAGATTTCTTTCTATTTTGATAGAAACTTGCAAATTTGATGGAAGAAAAAAAACCACATACCAAATTTTATTTATGTAGCTCGTTTGTGTTTTAAAATTACAAGTCGAAAGGTATTATTTAAATTAAAAAAAGGCACAAATGTATTTTCAAGATTTGGACGGGGTGCATATCTAAAAGTGAAAATTCTTCAATCTTATAATTCTACAATTTGATGGGGAGGGAGAAATATAACATCTTTATTAGAGAGTACTTGAGGAGGCCCCACTTGCTTGTTGCATGCAACAATTAATACCAGATTGCATTATCCTGTATTTTTGGATCATTTTCGGTAATAAATATAAAGATAATGCCAGATTTACTGAATTTTAAAAAGCTATGAAGCATTGTTCGTGAGTAAATGCAACAGATGGCTATTTGAAGCATTGATACGAAAATGATAGTCATTGTAAGGGAAACTTTCAGTGAGAATCGTCTTGCAATCATTAGCAGAGGCATGTATAAGACGAGAAGAAATGAATTCGTGATACAGCAACAGTTTTGCCAGTTAATAAATCGAGCAGTGGCAAGTATTTATGTAGACGAGTAACAATAAGTCTTGCTTCATTGATTGAGTTATGTTTAGCGTTTAAATATCTGAGCAATTTGGCAAAAGCGTTTTCGCCAAAATGAAACATGTATTGCCAGATATGCATTGAAACTATTTAAGAAATGAACTACCCGTCAATCCCCTCTTTGGATTGTGTAGAATCCTACTCATATGTCCTAGTAGAGAATATGACTACGGGCATGGGTCTGTTTGGAATACACTGTGTCCTTAGAGTTGGGGTAGGGATAAGGCATCCTTTAAGATTACACTGAGTTCTAGAAATTGGCCGGTGGCTTAATTCAATAGTAATTAAGACATATTAGTCCTCTAGATACTGCGCAGTTTAGTGGTAGAAAGGTGGTCGGCTGCACATTACTATGTAATCTTTGAAGTATCCCTCTACTACTGTGTTTCCAACAACGAGTTTATTATTAGGTGCAGTGATTATCGTAACATGTGTATGTTATATAAGAAGTTGGTAAAATTTTCTGTCCTTCTTATCATCTAATATAGAATATTTTTAAAAAATGAATCATATTTCACAGAAAACTGTGTATTTTATGGCCTTGTTCATACAAATGCTACTATAAATAGTTGCAATATAAACGATATTTTTACTTATTAATGATCATACATGTCGTTACTTGTACGAAAGTCATAAGATTTTAAGAGAAATTATCTTTAAGAGAAATCATGATATATTAAGCAAAATCATAAAAACGATTATATAATAAATAATAAATAGATTCCATTCTTTCAATAGATTTATGATCAATACATCTATTGAAACGAATATGAAGATTTTGAATATGAAGATTTTAAAATAAAAGTCATTTAATCTAAAAAAATCTAGTCATTATTAATATTTAAACTCATATACGAAATTAAATAGAGAAGATAGTCTCTATTAAACATTTCACAAATGATTAAAAATAAATGTATTTTTATGTATTGTAAAACGCACCTTTGCATGTTTAAATTGTTTTGAATTTTTATGTTTATTCAAATATTTATAATTCCTTTAACAAATTTTAAAGCTCAAAGTGTAACATACATTTTATCCGGGTTATTATGGTGACCTCGCACAAAAATTATTTATTATTTGCTATATGAACATTTCTAATGTAGGTATAGTACATAACATCTCCGTATAATCTAACACTGTCACACTGCGGATTGTTGACATTAATATTTTCACTTCACTTTATTTCTCTCATACAAAATATGCATTTGCTTTCAGCTTTAAAATGGTGCCGAACATTTTAAATTATCAGCATATTAGTTGATTTCAAACAAATCGATAAAAAGAATGAACGATTATCAAGGATATTTTTTTAACTTTTAAGGTATATTTTACAATATACTAATTGTTACAGTTAACATTGTTGACTGAGAAAAAATTATACAGTAAAAGAGAAATTAAAATTAAGTAGAAAATTAAATATTACTTCGGTTTTTAATAATGAAATTTAAGCAACACGAAATTTAACAGCTGTTTTAATGCGTGTTTTATTTATTTTCTTTTCATTTTTTTTTATTTTTGTAAATAATTTGTACAAAAATGTTTGAACTTCGTTACAACAATTAAAGACATTGTTTCAAATTTTAAGTAAGAATATTTCTGAAAATCTCTAAAATAAAAATAAATAAATCTATACTTATATAAATCTCAATGTGTGTGTGTGTTGGCACTCTACAGGTCAGGCCATTTGACCTAAAGCTACCAAATTTGGTACATGTATACCTTAGAGGTCGGGAATGTGCACCTGTGATAGCTTTTTCTGAATTTTTAATTAGAATTTTAATTATTAATTAAAAACTAACTTTTCCGCCAAAAAATCTTCCATTTTCTCCACGGCCAAATGAGTAGGGCTTGTTCCTCCCCCCCCAACAGTAATGAGGTTAGGGTTAACATTTTTCGGTCGATTATTTCACACGATTATGTTTATTTTCTTAATGTTTTATGCATTTAAAATTAAACAGTGTTAATTAATCGATGCTTCAGATTCATTCTGAAGTACTTCTGAATTAAAATGAAACAGAATAAAGGAAATTAAAAATGTCTAATCTGCATAGCGTTGCCCCAACTGGCGTAGAAAAATTCACGCATTTGCTTTATTGTAACTGGCGTTGAAAATTCACGCATGCGCATTGTGTTCTGATTGTTGAAAATATTATCAACGGATAATTCTTGATTTAAATTATTTTTAGGTTAGTTGCAAGCTTGTTTTATTAAATTGTATTTATATTATATATATTTTGTATATGCTTATAGTTTTAAGCACATCGTTTTTTAGGTAGTTTTTTTAAACCTGTTTTCGGCCGATTATTTTAAACTATTCATTTTATTTTCTTAGTGTTTGATGCATTTAAAATTAAACATTGTTAATTAATCGATCTGTTCATGATGAATCTGTGAAAATTTTGTTGACAAATTCTTGAGATATTACCTTAAGAAAGATATTCTTTAGTGCCCATAATATTTAAACGCTCATTGACTCTGTTATCAGTAATCATATTATAAAAAAAATGCTTTGTTTCAGTAAAAAATATTATTATATTAATTGCAGATTAATTCTTTCCACTTTAACTTAAAGCATAAATTCCATGGGAGCAAACAGAAAACTAGAGAGATACATATTATGTTATGACTGAAGGCCTTTATAATATTATCAGTGAATTATATGACTATCGAAATTTTAAGTTTTAAAATATTTTGATGAAGAATCTATTAACGTAGGAATTGAATAAAATGTTTAATTATTAAAATTTTAACGAACATTAAGATTGGTGAACCGGCTGGTCGCCAAAGGCGGCTTGTAAATAAATAAAATTGAAAGACAACTTAAAATAAATCATTAAAACATGATGGGTTTGATTACTATTTCTTTCTATTTTATTCTATTTTCATTCCATTTCATTCGATTTCAGAAAAAAAAAATTACAAAATTTATTTCATTATATATTGGAAGAATGCAGTTTGCTCAATTTTAACTAATCTATGTTTTTTAGGAAATAAGATTCGAAAGAAATTGTAAAAATATTCTGTTGAATATTTTTTAATGAATTTTTAAATAATATTAGTTACGATAATTTTTCTGCAATTATTTCCTTAACTTAGAAATCATATTTTCTATTTGTGAATTTGTTTATTTAAGGATTGAAATTTTTCTTCCAAAAATAGTGTACAATATTACCTCTCTTTTACATCTTTTAAGAGAGGAGGAGAAAATGGTGGAGTAAAATTTTTTTAAAATGTAATGCCGAGGAAACCACTTATACATGCTCAAAGGGCTCAGAAAGGAAAAAGATAAACCTTTCACAAAAGCGCATCTCTAATAATAATAAAAAGAATGCAAATTACGTATGCATGTGATGCGCAAAACAGATATTTAATCTAGAACTGGGAAATTAGAAATGGATATAATTTGGAAGATGGGTGTGTTCTCCTTGTTTACTAAATTCGACCTAACAATGACTTATAACTACCAAATTTCGCACAAATATGTTTGAAAATGTAATAATGCGTCGTAAGCGGAATTTTAAAAAAATTTAAGAAGAAATTTAATTAATCAAAAATTAAACTGTAATTGCTCCCGAAAATATTACTGCACAAACTGATTAGTTTCATCAGTTTAAAATTTCAATAATTCTTTTTAATGCTACCAGTTTAGTTGTATCGAAGATTCTTCCAGAATTCAAGCAGTTTTTAAAACATATTTTTTGCATTATTTTCAACTATATTTTTTATTGTTTTATCAAATATACATTGACGTAATTTTTTTGTCGTTGGTATAAGCTGAGGAAGAATAATTTTCCCGTTTACATGTCCAGGATATCTATACATAAAAAAGAAAGCAATTCTGCAGGTGTGTCTGTCATCTCCAGACAAATCTCTCTCATTAATGCCCATAAAATTTTTTAAACTATTAATTGCATTAATAACTAAATGAATCTCAAAATCTGAATTTTAAAATTTGGCGTAGAATGCTTTTATTTAAAATTTTGTGTTAAGTGATTTTTTATAAGTATTTTCTCATATAATTTCTTCTAGTGTTTGCGAAAAAGAAATAGGGCTCAATTGAAGAGAACAAACAATTATCTTTCAAAGAATTTTCTTACGCACTTTCTTTAAGTATTTAATTCACTAAATTTCGAAAAAAAATTTTAATAATCAGTTTTTTCGAAAAATTATAGAGTTTAAAATAAAATTACTGCCTTCAGCATTTTAATTTAATTATATTTTTTTTTCGAATTTTTGGTGTTTACTGCGAAAGTGAAGATGGTTTTCTTTTTTTTCTTAGTATCAATAAATACTTTCTATTATACAATATAAATTAACTACTGACCTGCTTATCCTCCAACTTGGAGAAGGGTAGTAAAAATATTGTTTAATAAATTCTTTAAATGAAATTATCTTTCATAACATTTGCTTAGAATCCTCTCAAGAGCAACAAATATATTTTCTCTGGACGAAACATTTACATTTTAAAAACTTGTACTGCATTTGCTTTCGTAAGAAATATTTATTCCAATTCGTGTCTGACGATCAATTATATTGGCTATATTTGATTTTAAATAAATAATTTAAATGAAATTTCATGCTCATATTTCCCTCAGATTGTCTGACATTAAAGCCATTGTTTTCATTACCTGTCAATTATGTTCTGTTAATTGTATATATGAACCTTTATAATATAGAAAGTCTTACAACATCATAGAGCTATAAAAAACGCAAATATCTCATCCCTCTATCTTCTAAATGTTGCGATTTTGTAACCACTTTTTTATTTGTCGTATAAATTACATATTAAACAAAATTCCTACTGCTTTAACTCTCAACACTGTAAGAAATTCAATATTTAATGAACTCAATGAAAACTCTTTGAATTTTAGGTCAACAATGTTCTATTATTGGAAATTAGGAAAAAATATTTTAAAAAGTTGTCGAAATTCAAAGAAAATTAGCACAACTGTTAAATTGGCATCAATAAAATAACAATTTCTTAGATTTTTAAACAGTAAAATTTATTTTTGTAAAATATTATTTCCGAAAATTCTCTTGAAAAAATGCCATTATTCAGCCTATTTCTTAAATTAATTAAAATTAATTAAAAATCTGGTCAAAATTAAAAAAAAAATTGTTCCGCAATTCACATTTCTATTTGCTGAACAGGGCAATAAGACAATTCCTGTACGAAATCTGGCAGCTGTAAATGAAATAGTCTGATCTGTAGATCACCAACACACACAAAAATACATAACATACTCTCTACACATACACATACATAAAAATGCACATACAAACGCACACACTGTACTCTCTCTCTCTCACACATACACACACATTTATCTTTATTGTGAGGAGACATTAATATCACAACTGCCGCCTTCCACCGTAATAAGTATTCCATATGGAGTTCTATTTGCATTGCTTTTTTCTTATTTCTTTTGTTTGTCGATAATTGTTTATAAAATTTCGATTATCTTTTATACTTTAAAGAATAAAAGAATATCGAAATATTTTGGCCTACAGATGATAATTTTACCGGTTTCCTACCTCCTCCAAGAAATAAATTACAAGATTTAAGCGACGAGAAGCGTAAAATTTCATAAGCGTCAACTTATGGACTTTTAATA
Organism: Argiope aurantia; assembly: GCA_026543865.1. Classification (NCBI taxonomy): domain Eukaryota; kingdom Metazoa; phylum Arthropoda; class Arachnida; order Araneae; family Araneidae; genus Argiope; species Argiope aurantia. The sequence goes on from JAPMOR010005002.1 coordinate 10,307, forward strand.
TCCACGAAATCAGAAAATAGCTATCATTTTATACGACGAAGAAATGCTAAAGGCGGGGAAAATACTATAATGTTTTAAGTACAAATAAGAGTAATTATCCTCCGGTTTCAAAGATCAGTTCAAAAATGTTTCCACATTGGATAGAGATGTAAAAGACTGTGAAAAGAAATTCATTAGCAGATCGAACGGTGAATATTTTTGGATGAAACGATGCTGATGATAAAACTGTTAGAACAGCTTGAACGAAATTAAAATATCGCCTTGAGACACCTGCTAAATCCACAGTAGGGTGTCTGGATTCTTGTAACGTTTCAGAAGCGTCATGTTTAGAATGCGAAGTGAATATGTTTCGTGCCACAGAACATCTCAGATAATCCTGAATTGCAACTAATGAAATTCTCGAGGTAAAGATGTTGTACTTATTTAAAAATTATTGTACTTATTTAAACAATATATTTCATTCTGAAACAATTTCAGATCATTTTATATAACGAATTTCAAATTGAAATTATTTTTTAAAATAAAAAAGGCTTGAAAAAATGTGCGATACAAACTCATTTACGTATTTTAAAATGATGATCTTTAAGATGTTTTATCTACTTTATTGTTATTAATTATACTACTTTATTATTATTATTATCTACTTTTATCTACTTTATCTACTACATTGATTTATCTACTTTAAAAAAAGATTTTATGGAAATTTCCCAAGTCAAATTTTATGTTCATTCATTTAAGAGAAATGTATCCAATTTTGGTATATTCAAATATATTTTTTTTATTTCTGCAGATTGGGTACATTTTTAAATTTCAGAAAATTAGTTCTTAAAAATAGTATAATTTCAATTTCTTTTGCATTTACTACAAAATTTTTAGACTTAACTTTTTTTTTACATAACATAATAGGATATAATATTTTATAAGAAAAAATGCAGAGATTATATACAAAATCCTTCAATATATTAAGAAGCTTCAGATTGATAAATTATCTGCATAAAATGTATTTCAATTTGGCTTGATGCCAAAACTGAATTTCATTTGCTTTAAGATTAATAGAATTTCAATAAATATTTTTTGTGTGTGTTTCTTTACTCAACAAACATGAAAAAGAGGGAAAATGTTAAAAAATTTGGTGACCATAGTCACGCTTAAACTATTAACCCCCAGCATCTTCTTCTGAACCGTGTCTAAACCACTCTCATTCCAAAGGTTTTTTTTTTTTTTTTTTTTTTTTTTTTTTTTTTTGTCTTTTTTCCCTTATGTGGAATATACCAACTAGTATTCAGATTTTGAATAAATGTTTTTGATGATTTTATTTGTTTTCGGAATATTACAAGAATTCAGAAGTATTTTTTTATTATTTTTTGGAATGCTTTACTGTATTTTGAAAATCTTTCAGTATATATCTATAAAAAATTTTTGAAATTATTTTTACTGATTTTTCGATAACTTTTCGCATAAATAAATAAAATAAAAAATAAAAATATTTACTTTCTAGGAATCTTAATTTTGCTTCTTAGTTATCATAATCAGTAATTATATATTATATTAAAATATTATTTTCAACATAATTTAAAAGAATTTTTTTTAGAAAATTAGGCTTTAGATGAATTTGGACGTTAACGAGTGATCTATAATACTCAACCATTACTTCAAACCACTTAACAAACATGAATAAATGCACTGAAAAAGTTTTCATAAATATAGAGGACTTCAAAGAGCATAAATATATAATCGAAATCTATACTCCTAACAAAGATGAATGTGTGTGTGTGTGTGTGTGTGTGTGTGTGTGTGTGTGTGTGTGTGT
>JAPMOR010005002.1:12126-75635 GCA_026543865.1 Argiope aurantia
TGTGTGTGTGTGTGTGTGTGTGTGTGTGTGTGTGTGTGTGTGTGTGTGTGTGTGTATGCGTGTGTGCGTGCGTGTGTTGGCACACTACAGGCCAGACCGTTTGACCCACAACTACCAAATTTAGCACATGTGTACTTAGATTGAGAATGTGCATCCACGAGAGATTTTTTGGGGAAATTTTAATTAGAATTTTATTTAATTGAAAATGTACCAAAATTCTAATTTTGCCATTTTTTGCGATAAGTTCCAAATATATTATCACAAATTAAATTTAAAAAATTAAAAAAATTCTTTTTAATAATAATAATTTAGTAGTTGTGTGATTTTTCACTGAATTTAATCAATTATGAACATTTTTTATACTTAATAATTAACCACAAATTACATTGTTATAATGAATTGTAACCGGTTTCTTTATTCTGATCGAGTGATGTTCGTGCAATGTGTAGCCTAAGTGATGTAATAAAAAAGTGAACTTATAATACCACTTTATTTATGATAGATAAATCGGATATTAAAGTTTTTTTTATCACCGGGACGTCATGGGACGGATCTTCCCTAGAAAGATTCATGTACTGAGCATATCTAAGTGACAATTAAAATAACACGGCTTTAATGTCTGATCATTTGGCGGAATCATGAACATGAATTTGTGATTATTTGATTATAGAAAATTAAATATGACCAATATTCCAGCGAGTCAGTTGGATGCCAAAGACAAATAGTTTTAAATAAAAAGAAGATCCACTCTGTTGCCATGAAAACTGAGTGAATTATGCAAATTGGAATATTACTATTTCCATCGATCATCTCAAAGAAGATACGCTTGTTAATGGCCATAGTTTCTCTAAGGTTGCTTACTTTTAGATTATGAAAAGTTTGATTGTTTTAAAATTGTGATATTATTCAAAACTTCCTAATGCGATCAAGTTTAATTGCAATTTTATTATTATTATTATTTATTTAAAAGTTGGAGTGTCAAGAATATTTCGCAGAATATGATTCCTTAAGTACTTAGCGGCAGTATAAAATTTACCAAAGTAAAATAAAATATTATTATTTATGCCATTAAAATTTTTCAGAAAACAAAACTAAAAAATGAATTTTATAATGAATCAGTGAAATTTCTACTGAAAAATTCTTTGAGATATTAACCAAAATATGAAAATTATCTTTTAGTGAATATAAAACTTTAATGCCGAATATTTCTGTTCTTACATTATTAAAAAAAACATGCCTGATTTCAACAAAAATTAATTTTTTATTAATTGAAGTGTAATATCTTCCATTTCAATTTAAAATTTAAATTTACAGGAGTTAACAGTAAGTTAGATGCATAATACGATAAAAAAAATGGCTTAAGTCTTCTATAACAGTTATGACATCAAAGTTAGAAATTTCAAGATAATTTGCTAAAGAAGCTATTACATAAAATATTTAATTGAAAATTTTAGTGAGCATTAATCCTAATGAACCAGCTGGCAGTTAGTGTTTTAATCAGCAATAAAAATATATTTCATAATGTTATAACCAAAAGTTTATTCAAATATATAAGGACTGGATACTTAATAGTGGTAATCATATAATTACAACCAATTACATCGTGAATTCTAGCTTGAAATGTCTTATAGCTCTTTGATATAGTCACCAATCACCAGTGTTACGTACAATTTGTTTCCATTGAAGCTGAGTTCTTAGAATAATTTTTATTTTTAAGATAGAGAGGCCCCTCTTCTGAAGAATCTTTCCCAAGTCCTCTTCCCTCTAAAGACCCTCTTCCCAAATATAAACCCTTATGATTTGGATTTGATTCTAAAGGATTCTGGATTTCTGGATTTGATCCAGATTAAATTCTGGATTTGATCCAGTTCGTAGCATCCGCTACTGAACTGCCCACCAATATTTTCGAATCTATAAACCGTTCCATTCAAAGTGTTAACAGCACTGGAATTGCTCCAAGTATTCTGTAACTCCAAGTATTCGAACTCTTATCCTTTTTCGAAAAGAACCATTGATGTACCGACTTATGGAATAGCTAATATCAGCCCACACCATTAGTTTTCAATGACTATTTTCATTTCACCAATTGTAGCGATTCTTGAGATGTAAACATTGTGTTTCAGATGTTTCAACAACAAGATGAGATCTGTTGAATGGAGAAGACTGAACGATCCGAACTATTTATCCACTAGAAATTAATCGAGGTGGAATTTCAGCAGTGATGTAAGCGTATCAATTAATTCATGCTAAAATTTTGATATATGTAATTAATTATTATGCAATTGCTATTCCAACTTCAACTACATTTTTGATACATTTTCTATATGAAAGTGTGTTGAAAAAAGCTGTATTATAGAATTGTGCAGCTTTAATAGTCTTGTGCAAGTTATGCTTTATATTGTACTCGAGATCTGAGATATAATGACTTATATTAACAAGCAAATATATTGTTTCAAACCTGCAATTCGGTTTCCCAGCATAGTTTGTTCCATCATTGGAAAGAAAGTTTTACAGTCATCTGAATGGGACGGAGTCCAGGTGTGCGTCGGAGATCCCAGAGCTTTCCGACAAACTTGGCGACCATTTGGCGACTTTGGTGCCAAAATAGATAATACCCGAAACTTCGAGAATTTTCCCGATCCGTCCAGTAGGAACCGAGATACGCCTAGAACGTTCCTGATTGGTTGAGAGGCTTCTAGCCCCGCCTCCTGAGACCTATAAAAGGAAGCGGCCGCCCCTGCCAAAGGAGACGACGGAGTAGTCCGAAGACGGAGCGGAAAAGCCAGTAGTCAGAGTGGACGGAGTGGTCGAAGAAGAGTAAGCGGAATCGACGGAGCGAAGTAAGTAATCCGAGTCGGAGAAGTAGAAGACGGAGTAGTCGGAAGCGACTGAGTCAAGCTAGTGCTGAACTGAGATGTGCGCTACTGTCTGCAGTAGATTCTGGTTGTATGCTGCTGTGTGTGCTGTTATATGCTACACGTCTCGGGTGAAGATAATCGTCTTCTGTGCTGTATATAGTTGTCGCTTTTGTGCTGTCCTGTGTGTCTTCGTGTAAATAAACGTTGTTGTTTTTATTCTACTTCTGCCTGCTGATTGAGCGTTTATTACACCATATCACTTCCACTATCCAAACGAACCGCGGTAAAGAAAATTTCGTAACAATATGAATTTTGTGCTTCTTAATCATAGCAATGTTTTTTCTATCTATTTAATTGTTCAATAGTTGTAAAGGTTGGAGTCGAGAGCTAGTATTTTATATGTGAGGCGTATTCATCATTTTTTTTGAGGATTTTATCCGCATATGCCCATTGCATACTTAGGGGGAAGGGGTAGAATATTTGTCTAAAGCCGATAATTGATTTACTTTCAGTAAATCAAAAGCCCACATCTTTTTAATAATATTATTAAAAACACATATTTATGAGTATATATAAAACACATTTTTACAAATAATAAAGGTGAATGTGTGTGTGGCCACACCATATGATTAAAAGCTACCGAATTTGGCACAAATATTCTTTATAAAATGTGAATGATCTCAGACAGTTTTTTAAATTAAAAATTTTATTTAATGAAAAGTAAATGAGATTTTTTAAAGTTTTTTTAATTATAATTTCCGAAAAATGATAGTACAAAGAATTGTTTTAAACCTTTTACAAATTATAAAAAAATGTATATATGATACCAATTTAGTTAAAATTCGTGTGGCTTTTAAAGCAACATAAATAATCTTATAAAAGTAAACTACTTTTGCTTTCTCTCTCACACAGGAAGAGAGATAATAGTTGATTTCTATAACTTTAATAATGTAAGAATTATATAAGCTTATAGTGTTGTCACTCACTACAGTCAGAGCCAGTCTGAACCGTACCGGAAATCGATGCGAAGGTGAACTGAGGTTCTGAAACAAATTTCATACAGTAAAATAATAATTTATTGTATTTCGCTGTTTATTATACTGTATTATTTGAAGTCGCAAGGATTTAAGAAATGCATGAAATAATAAGTAATGAAACGAATTTCTTAAAGTTAACATTTCACTCCCAAAAATGAGAGCTAAAAAATTAAAAAATAAGCATAATTGCTTCGTAAATTTATATATCCAAATTGCATCCAAATATGCGAATTCCTAAGTTTTCTTAATATCATTGCTTAATATCATCATAATTTAGTTTTTTATTTGTTTAGTTCGGATACTATAGATATAATATATAAATCGATAACTAACTGTTGTCTAATTTTACATCTCAAGTAATTATTGTAATTATAATTGCTTTTATTATTTTCATTATCAATGTCGCAGTGAGATAAAACCCCTAAACAGCTTTGGATTGGTGGAAAAAGAAATGACCGGAGATGATTTTGATAATATTGAAATATTTGTATATTCGCATTAAGACAAAAGAAAAAATGAAGTCATTTTTCTTTTGCAAAATCAGTCAGTGGAGCAGAGCCACTGACTGTCTCGGGCTGTCTCTGTCACTACATATTTCACTGAAAGTAATCCAGAATTCGAGAATAGCCTTTATAGATTTTATAGGGCTATAGTTCTATTCTGTTTCCGCCATTGAGAAAGAAGCATAGAATGGAGTTTAAATGGCAATTTCTCTATTTACTGGGTGTTAGAACGATTTAGCGATAGCAAATTACATAACGCAAACATCCTTATTTCCCGGAGAGGACGAATCGTTACACAATAAACATATATATGGCTTATTTTTTGAAATGACTCAAATGTTCATTTATAAACAGTCAGTTTAGAGCTCAACATTCCATTAACGGCAATACTTCAATGCAATAACGGCATCCATATAGCATTAAAAGACTGCAATCAGATTGCCGATTCGAGGGGGTTGTCACAGAGTTCAAGAACTCAAAGTTCTTAACTTTTGGACACAACAGGTGAATAGAGTAATGGTATGGCAATGAGATTACTTAGTAAGTGGTTGTGTTTATATAATAAAAGGTATTACTTAGGATAGTAATTTATTATTAATAAATCGGAACTATAATCAGATTATGATCAGAGTTTAGAATTTTACATTTGGACGTCATTTCAGAAGGAATCAATACTTTCTTATGTACGAATGACAGTTTAATTGAGAGAAAAGTATCATCGTTAAAATTATCATTTTTCGAAATAAAAAAAAATCCGTCTTCATACAAGAAGCTCATCATTAATAACAATTTTTTTTTTTAAAGTCTCTGCTGTGTTATTTTCAGATACCCTAGTGTCGATCTTATTTTACCATTATTACAATCATATGTTGAATGGTAACGGATACTTTCAGTAAGTTCTAGATGAAATATTGGATTTTCGCAATATTTCTATAGATTTAGTCTCAAATAGATAGTGCTCCTTCTCACCATATCTCAGTTGTAAGAGGATGGTTGAGAATTTTTTGGTAGGTGGATAAGCTTACAAAAACCTCCTAAATTTCCTTCACTTGATTTGACGCCTTTTGATTCCTATTTATAACCCTTGTAGCACATTCTATTGCACAGTATTGTATATTATTGTTTAATATTATATGATATTATTTAATATCAATATGTTATCAATATGTTACTCAATTTTGCAAATAATGTTTAACATCATACAATATTGTATAATATAGTTTATGTGCTATTAGAGAAGCTACTACTTCCTTCCTTCTGAATGTAACACGTTTCCCGAAGATGCAGCTATCTTTGTAGGCGATTTCAACAAGCTTACCTTGATATCACAAGTGCTTAAGTGGATCGCGAGTACGCAAATATTGTTAAAAGAAAATATATATATATCCCTCTATAAATGAATAGATGTATATCCTTATATACATTTGTTTATCTATATGAGGATAAATTATCCTTATTTATGCAACTTTCTATAGGTATTTTATATATTAATATTAATTTTGTGCAAATTTTTAAGCACTTTAATTAATATATTATCTGATCATTACAATTTTTTAATGAAACTTAATAAAAGCATTATTATTTTCTGATTTAATCCTTTTAATAATCTTTTCAATATTATCCCAGAAATGCACAATGAAAGATTCTTTCAAATATTGATCTGAGGTATGGTAAAAGGGTTCTAAGTTAATAAATTTTAACATCTCAGCAAATTTTATAAACAGGAGTATGAAACTTTGCGTTTGTATAAAAGAGTATAAGAGAAGTGTCTTTCTAATTAACTTCTTTCGTTATACCAGTTCTATAAAAATTTCATTCTTGAAATCCCTACGAAAACCAAATTATTTTCATACATTTAGGCATCTTATTTAATAACACTTTGCAATTGAAATTATTTGGAACTTGCACTTATTTTTTTATCATTTTTTTTACTTTAAAAAGGTATTTATTGAGAAAAAATGGTAAATATATATCAATCAAAATATTTTCCATCATTTTAATAATAATAATTCAATAAATCTTGCAATTGATTGTTTTCGAATTTTTTTCCTGATCCACCCGGCCGTTCTTCGACATTGACATTGAAATCACCGCTCTTAAATCATTGAAACCAAAACTGACATTTGGGATATGAAGAAACAGCAACACCAAAAGTTTCCAAGTGCCTGATGGGCTTCGCTCCAGATTTCTTCAAATCAATCAAACAAACAAAAACAATAAATGACGAAAATGCAATTTGGATCGTTCCATGATTGGAGTCTTTATACGCTGAATAACCCAATAATACCAAATGGGAAATACCGTAATTCACCTAATTTACCATTGGGTGAATTAGTAATTTCACCAATTTACTAATACCAATAGTAAATTAGCGAAACCAAAAACCATTGTCGCTTATATAGATACCAATGTTTACCAATAGATATCGCTGATTAAAATACATGCGCGCACTTAATATATAGTTAATTGAAATAGTTAAGGAAATGTTCTTGTTCACATTTTGGGACACTCTGTAGATGAATATATATTTACATATTTGTTCAAACGATTAACAATTTAAAAAACTATTTTATTTTCTTTCCAGGATTTGTCAAGGCTCTGAAACAACTTTTGAAACATTTAGAATGAAGTTTATATTCAATTCCAGTTTGATTCACATATTTGTGTTGATTAAAAATAAAAATGCTTAAAACGCATCAAAATTATTATGTAAATAAATAACGTATAAATAATTCAAGGCTAAATAAATATTTTATTAAAGATTAAATAATGGAACTGATGAAGGTAATTCAACAGGAAGAAATGTTTTCCTGCGTATATTCTTTTATGTGAATTTTAATTTTTGCTGAAATCAAAACTTCAAGATGATAATTTGAATGCTGCTGGCGAAAGAAAACAACTGAGAAATGTATTTCAGCCCAGTTACTTGAAAAACAATTTAGATTCTCAGAAACAATTTAAACAAAAATGTGATATTTAGGTTAAATAATTTACATAAATGAAATAAATTCTTAGATTAAAAAATTTGGAATGTCAAACGTTCGGCGCGCAGTCAGAGGATTTCGTTTCAAGTGTGGAGCCACGTGCCGCCGATTTTTTTCGATTTACAATCTCGTTACATTTGCCATAATAGGCATTGTTCTGTACTTTGTAACGATTCAGGAATTCGAATCAAGTCAAGAGGGCACCGCTCCGAAACTTGACCAATTTCAAGCAGCAAGGTTCACAAAATCTATTGTGAGAACGACGCTGAAACAGAAAACTGTGAGCAAGCGTCAGGTAACGAGAGAGCAACAGATTGTCTCTCAGATCCAAGCCGATGCCATAAGTTATGCTGAAAAAATACAGAGTGATGAAGTGGTCGAAGAAAATAATAATGAACTTTCAATAAAACCACCAAAACCCTTGCCAATCATCAAGATTCGATATCATGGTAAGCATCCAAAACTGAAATTAAGTTCAAGGGCGGTGAAGTACATAACTCCCAAGAAGCTTACCAACAGGGATGTTTTGAGGGCTCTTGCCCATCCTAGGTTGTTTCCAACAAGTCAGAAACCATCCTTTAATAATGGTCAAGGCCGTATAGCTACTAGTCTAAATGATTGGATTCAAGCAAACAGCCCCAGAGATAATCACAAGTTCTTAGTTTATTCAGCCTTTTGGGATGACAGATTCGAACACGAAAACAACGTAAGAATTTTAGCAATCATGGTGACTAAAAATCCACCATCCGTATTTTGTAGGTTGCAAATGGCAGATGGCACGATTATTGATGCAAAAGTAATCAGAAAAGTCATGAACGAGCACTGGAAGTTGAGATACTCGTCCTGTTTCTTGTCTTGTGAAGTTCCTAAAAACACAAATCCACCTTTAAAAGTTTTAGTATCCTTAAATCGCAACTTTACTTTCTCCGCAATGCTGCCGGTTCATCAGAACAAAGAAAATATAGCATCTCCCAGAGGGGACCTTGCTGTTTGTGTGAAACCTCTACATTATTCGTATGACAGAGCAACGTGGCTGATGGAATTCATCGAATTCCATCGTGTTCTAGGTGTAGAACATTTCTTTTTTTACAATCACACTGTTGGACCATCTGTGGACACATTACTCAGGTACTACATCCAGCAGAACATTGTGACTGTTCTACCTTGGAGTCTTCCAATAATGTCCCAGAAAGAGATTAGAACCGAAGCGATCTTTTCATCATTGAATGATTGCGTTTTCCGAACAATGTATTTATTCCATTACGTCATTCTGTTGGATTTCGATGAATACATCGTCCCCAGGGAGCACGAGAGTTACTTGGACATGCTTCATCAGTTGGAGGAAGACAATAAACACATAAGGGGACAACCAGGGAGCTTTGTCTTCAAGAATGTCTTCTTCTACCTGTACTGGGAGAACGATACAACCGTGTACGGAGTAGAACCTGAGAAACCTCCGCAATGGGTGCCTTACCTCATCACCCAGTACAAAACGAGGCGATTATCTTCGGCAATGAAGATCGGGAGCCGATCCAAGTATATAGTGGTGCCAGAAAGAATTGTGGAAGTAGGAAACCATGTTGTATGGAGACACACCTCAGGTAAGACATCGCTGATACCTACCTACCTCTATTCGAACGTTTTATTTCTCTGGCGGGTCGGAGAGTCAGATGGCTGACTTATCTTCTTAAGAACCTTGAGGTGTCATAAAAATATTCTGTTATCACTAAGTACTATTTAGAAAGCTTTAGCATAAGTTGAATACGTATACAATTTCTATACACTATTCCTTCACTTTAAATGCAATAAATATTTCTGTTTCTTCCATATTTAAACGTTTTTTTTTTCGGTTTAAAGCATATTTAATTTTAAGGGAAGCAAAATTAAAGAAGATTCTAATTGTAGTCTCAAACAACGTAGCGTGATTAGATATTAAATTTAATTCTTCCGTCTTTATATTATTTTTTAAATTTAAATTTTAGATTAGATTTCGACTTAGCCGAAAAAAAAGAAAAGAATAAGGATAAGGATCATCGATAAATGACAATAATATTTTTCTAACAATTAGATCTAAAAGGAATTCCTATTTTAAAAGGATTGTTTTACTATTAAAAGTGGTATTATAATTGTCAAGATTCAAAATGAAAAAGTAAAATAAGTACATTTTCCCATGAATGTTATACTCATATACCCTACTCTCTAATATTCTTCGTGAATCAATTACCACAAAGTTTTTCTGAAAATCGATCATTATAATATAGTTTGAAATCATAAATCGATGCTTTTAGAATAGGAGATTTTGGTCCACGAATTCTAACTGATACAGCATTCTTACAGTTATTTATCGACCCTGATTTTTGGTTGAAATCGAATATTTTAAAGAATAATGCAGATAACAGTTTAAAATCTTTATTAATTATTTTCTTCTATATAGCATAAACGAAAATGGTATCTCAATTTTCAATTAAATAAACAAATAAAAAAATTAGAAAAATGATTTCCCAAATTTGCACTCTTTTAAAATCTATTTCTGGCCTAATTAAGTTACCATACAATTCGATAATTCACTTGATAGCTCTTTTACATATCTGTAGCTTTCTTATTTACCCCAATTAATAGCTTTTTATTTTGATGCAAAAAGACGAAATTTCAAATTTTTCTTCTATCTTCTCTTTTCCGGTAAAATATCAAGAGACAAATGTAGGGACCGAATTCGGATAGTCGCCTGAGTAACTTAAAGTAATAAAGTTATTCTAATGTATTTTCCTCCTATATTTTGATATTTCTTATGTTAATTTTCTTTCTTTTTACTCTTTACCCGAGAAAGTGTTTGCACCGCATTTTGTAACCCACGTGAAAGAGTGTAAAAATAAACATAAATCTGAATACGAAAACTTAATAAATTTTATCCCTTTTTTTAAAAAGAAAATTATTTTTCTTAAATTCATAATATGTTATATTTATAAAAAGCAACATTGTTGTTTAAAAATTTTTTTAAAAAGGATGGAATAAGTGTATAGCTCCAATACATGAGACATTGTGGGTTTATGAAAAGAAATATGATCGGTGGCTACAGGGGCATTGTAGCCGTAGCTTATATTGTATTGTGCAGCGATATCTCCCGATATAATTGCTTTTCTATCTGTGTATAATTTAATTTACTGAAGTATAAAAGTAACAGAAAAGACTTTTGCCTTAATGCAGGTACATTTTAACAAAGAAATCAATAACTTTTAATTAAAATAAAATATAAATGCTCTCTGTTTTCTCTTGTAATCCTTATTTTCGTTTATAAATGCATATTCAATAGTGGTCGAGCAAAAAACGAAGTGGAAATAATTTATATACATAAATGTTACTTTCATGTTAAATAAAAAAATGAATAATTAAATAAATATTGGAGCAATGTTTACAAAATTTTTGAGTTATCAATAACTGTTCTTCTCTTTTTATTCATATTCGTATTTCATGTTCAGAAAAAAACTTTTCAGTAGCAGACAGACATTTAAAACTCCACTTCTACCATCACTGAAAGGGAAGGAGTTTGGAAGAATCCAATCCTTCCTTCACAAATTATGGAATGGAACGAATGTGCTTTGTTAATGCGCGTGCGCAATGATAGATAAGTAAAAATGATAGATTTTGGCAAGTAAACAGGAAAAAAAGTGTACAATTTCCATGCTGCGTTTCATTTGAAAATTGAGATCTCTAAGAAAAATACTACTGGATCATTGATGCATTTAGACATCGCACGCAAAAATAAGCAAATTCAAAAAAAAAAAAAAAAAAAGGAATTTGCTATTGCAAATGTCAAGTTATCATGTGAAAACATTTTCTTTTTTAGGTTATGTGGTTTCAATCCAAAAGAAAAACATCATGTTCTCATATGACTCATATTTCGGATTCACCAACATTTAAAAACCCGACGGATTTTAACCATCTCAAAGTCAATGGAGTTCTAAATTTTTTTTCGAGGCCAAATTTTTTTTTTTATGGAGAATTGGTACATGGAGGATATTTGTACCAGATTGTAACTTTTAGTTGTAGATAAGTAGACAAATAAGACAACCTTCTTTATCATTTCTTAATACCCCTAAAAGCAAAAAATTGATGCTTCAGAAGCATCGCAAAAGTCACCACTGCCCGTGCAGTGGTGACTTCAAAAACCCCAAACCAAAACAACATCATGTTTTCACATAATTAAATTGCTTTTGGAATTTGTTTGCATATACCTGCTGATATATAAACAATTAAGCGAAGCGATCAGTGAAACTAAGCAGAAATTTCCTTGTAGCCGTGTCATGAAAACCGTTGCAACATATGGTTCTTTTCTACAAGGAATTAATTTAAAAGTAAAGACATCGAAAAATAATTTTAATCTCATGACCAGGTACCACTATGAAATAACTGATATTTATTGAGTTTCATAGTTTGAGCATAAATCCTAAACTGAGAATAACGTGCTTTCATTTTATATTTATAACTTCATTCAAGCTGTGATGATACAGGCAACATTTAAAATGATCAATGAATCCATCCACCAGATTTCAGTTAATCTATTTTTTATTTTTTTCTAGGGAAAAAAAACTTTTTTGGCAAATTTTAGTTGTCGGTGCTTATGTCAATACGGAAACTCTGAAATTGACCAAATTAGAGAAATGAAGTTCTGTATGCTACATAAAAATTAAAATGATTGATATTCAATACATTTTCGAGCATATACGTTAAGGTCAATGGACAATCAAACTAAGTCGGAAAAAAAAATATGTGAAAGAAATTTATATCGAAAGTGAAGATTTCTATTACGTTTTACATGAAATCTATCAGTGGGGAGCCTTCCCATCCATTTGCAAGTGAATATTGTAAGAGAGACACGCAACGATCTAGATGAATAGAGCCTGCAATATAGTTCTTTCGCCAGAATTTTAGATCTAAATTGAATCGAATACCAAATTCTTTCAAACGGATATCTAGCTATCTGGGCGTCGATTGCGACAGCCCCCAAACGCAACAAGCTTATGTGAAAGTATGAGAACCTGATGGAAGAGCATTCCCTCTGGTTCTGTCACATTACAATTCAAGTTGGATCTAGTGGCGTTAGCTAACTTCCTTAAAAGAAGACCATTTACGGCAAAGGTTATCTTGATACGATGCTAAAAATATTTCTGTACTTTTTCCTCGATAAATCCAAAAATTACGGGACAAATTATTTCTCCAACCTAACAAAAAACTTCTGTTCTTTTTTTTATAGAAACAATCTTTTAGAGGTTAGGGGCAAAAAATGAATTTTCAACACTTCACTGCGACAGGTCTTTGAACCTCTGCAGCATCTCCAGCCTCCGCAAAATAATAATAAAAGATAAAGAACATTTTCTTTAAAAAAAATTCTTTTCCTAATTCACATAGCATATAAAGACAATACTGATGACTAATGACATGTTCTTTCCTGTAACAGGCAGCAGAGCTATCAGCGCACCTGACACGGTAGCACTTCTGCACCACTACCGAATCTGTGAGTTTGGCGGTTTCAGCTGTCTCAAGAAGGAGAGTGTGGTGGACAAGACGGCCACCCAATTCGGACCAGAGCTCTTGAAACGCGTCATGCGCCAGTGTCGTATTATATATCCTGACCTGGAAGGCCACTGTCCACTCTCGCCACCGCTAGGCTCGCCATGGTGACCTACAAGAATTGGATCCCTTCTTTTTTCTTTATTTTTAAAATCTCGTGCCGTAAAGACTGGATTTCACCGTCTGCAGAAGGAAATAAACGATGTTTTTATCATGCGATTCTTCTGTCCTCTTATTTCATTTGTTTCGTGTTTGTGGAGATGGATATTTATAAATGATTTCATTAGCTTATTAATAAGAGGATTTGGAAATTCGGTATACAAGAGTGTTCTCCGTGATTAACCACTATTTTTAGCAATTAATATCATTTAATAGACTAATTAAATTTTCATTTTCCTTCCAATGGCGTAACTTGATACTGCATTTTAGAATGAAATGATTTCAAGATGCCATTATAATGAACCATAAATTAAAGAATAAAAAAATAATTTTTTAAAAATGTATTTCATTCAATTTTTTATGTATGGTTAAAGAGACCAATATTCTCCCTACTGTTTTTTCGATTACTTATATAAAATGACTCGTTTGGTGCATAGAGAATACAGTACTCATTTTGAATATTTTTTTTCCCTTGATTAAGTTAGCCAACAATCGATTACAAATTTGCAATCCCAATAATAAGACTATATACTAAATTCCATTTGTCTAGCACATTCAGTTTTTGACTGATAATGTTCATACATAAACTAGCATAATTTCAAATGTGACTTTATGGTCTTAGGGATATTTAAAATTTAATAATGTATTCTAATTTAGAAAATTTTACTGATCAACAAAAAATATTTTTCAGAAGATTTCTATTAATCCCACTTTTTAAATAACAAGCAATAAATTTGTAGATTCAATAAATAAGAGTAATAAGCGGTACAATATTTCCGAAAAACAATTAACATATTGAAATGAAAGTTAATACAATTTTGGTTTTAAAAGCACTTCTTGTATGATAACCCATGACTTCATAAAACATTTAGAACAATTTTCAAAAAGCCTATATATATATAATGATATCTCCAAATCTAAATTAAATTCTAATTATTTTCCTAATTTTAATCTTAATTTAGCCCTTATTATCTTCATTACGAAATGTTCTATTATTTCCTGATCCAATTCTACCTTTATTGTTTGATTAATGTTACAGAAGCTCTGTGAAAATGCTTAAATCAGCGATTCACACGCTCCAAGTGAAGGGAAATTTGTCGATCTGAACAAATTCTTTTTAAAGATCTCTATAATTCTCTTACTTAAAATTAACACGTGTAAAGAAATTCCTATCAGATTCTCACAGTATATAATCATGGGGCTAAATATTTCGTTCGCTCTTGTGCCGCGCTATGGATTGACGTGACTTGTCGTGTCTTGCTTGTACATAAATTATATATATCAGAAAAATGATAAAAATTTACATTTCTCTAATTTTGTTTTTAAAAATAAACTTCAGTTTATGACTTGGTAACATTTATGTGCACTTGAATGGTTTTAAAAAATAAAGAACATAAGAATATCGATTTAATGTTTTTGATAGAACTTTATTCTGACTAGATATGATACATCACAGTGGTTTGGCTAAATACAATAACTATACAAAAGAATTTTAAGCTACAGATGAAGGAAGGTTGTAAATTCAGGCCAACACTTCATGCACTAAAAGATCAAACAACTAAAAATCTGGTATCAGAAAAATATTTACATCATCGGTGCTGCACTCGGATATTTCGAAATCAACACAGGTAAAATAATAGTAAACAAAATAGTGAAGCGATATATTCTGAAAATAGCAAGCAACAGCTTTTCCCCATAGAGTATGCAAACTGTAATAATGTACCATGGACATAATTCTACATTTAAAAAAATAATAAATGTTTGCTGTTTTTCACACAAACGTTTCATTATTATAAATAAAAATAAATTAAACAGTAAAAAAAATTGATGTTTTTTATTCATATTGATAATGTTCTTTGAAGTTACGAGTATAAAATAGTTGAAAACGATTATTTAAGTGTTAACAAGGATGTACATTCTACATGTACAGGATAAAGGATTTAGTAGTAAAAGTTTAATATCCCCCAAAGATATCTGTTTATTTGAATTTACATTATTTTTCATTTATTACGGTGGGTTTGAACAAATTTAAACATTCAGAAAATTTCAAAATTCCACTTATGGTTATTAAGAACAAAAATACATATGAAAATGAACAGCTAATATTATGCTTTAGCTTTGCAATGCAGCCAACTCCAAAGGATAAAACAAGATTAAGAACAACTGCTGCCATTTATGATAAAAATGATTAAAACATTCACTTCACACAATACAGAAAAATAGTAAATCACATTTCTAGATGAGAAGAATGCTCTTTTACGAACAACTGAGAAATCAGCACATGTTATGCATCACTCTTCGTATATTTTTACAAATATTTTCTTATCCAAGATAAATACAAGGTTGCATAATGCTGCAAAGATATCTGAAGAACAAAGAATTTAAATTAAAAAAACAAAGAATCTTTTCATTATATCAAGAAATTGACATTTTCTAAACCACACCAAGAGAGATTCTGTCATAAATAGCAAAATAAAACTTTGCAATGACATGGATTGTATCGACTTAAATACAATAAATGCACTGTCATGCTCTACATAATTGCCAGGCAATAGCTAGGATCATGAAATGAAGTGCACATGTACAGTGCACACAGTATGATAAGCACAGATAGTAAAATACATGCAGGACAATTTTTTATGACATTTATATTATTTGATTCATTACAACTATCTACACCTAGATTCAGTGAAATTGTAATCAAGTTCTATTTTATTCTTACTCACTGTTGCATAACACTGAAACAAAAGAATGCAGAAATTCCAAATTAATAGACTAGATGATTTGTTCACACTTTACAGCAAGATTTCTTTAAAAAATAATAGCTTATTTCCCTCATATATATTTAAAAAAACCAACAATTAGAAAAAGGATATGCCTGTAATATCTTTTTACAACACGGATCGAAACATTTATCAATTTTTCATATATTTTTTGAAGCTACAGCAAACTGTATAGCAAATAGATAGATTTACAACAAGCAGCTTCAAAATGTAGAACATGATACTTTCTAAATATTTAAAACATTACACTGATGGTGCAATGATTTTTGAAATCATAATGGATAGTAATAAAAATAAAGCTTTGCTAAAAATAAATACCAAACATATTAATCTAATACTGAAAAAAATGATAACTTATAATTAAAAATTTAGAATCTGAAGAAGTCTGCTAATCCAAAATTTGAACAATATGAAAAGGTATGCATTGCCTTCACTGTAGATAAAATGCATTCCCTTTATTAGCATTTATTAAACACACAGATATATACTCCACTCACATGAAAAATAATATTCCTATTGTACTTTATTTGATATATTTAGTTAGTAGGATAACAACATTATGTGGGTTGCCTATCGATGTCACTGCAAATTTTTAATACACCCTAATTGCTACACATCTAAAGAGGACTAGATGGCTAATTTATTTATTACATATTAAGTAAATTATTGATGGTGACAGGAAGATGAATAGTATAAAATATAAAACTTGCATATTTATAACACATTTTTAATTAAGTCACTTATAAAACAAAATTTATAAAAAAATTATATAGAATTTTCAATTTAATAACACATTTTTCTAATTTATTTAATATGTTAAAGGGAAACAATTTTTTCACTGCTTTAAATCAGAGCTCTTGCAACTGATCTTACTTGCATTCTATAGCAGTTACGGAACATTAAAAACTTTGATTGAAGAAACCTATACAAAGAAATTTCTACAAAAGAAATTTCAAAAGTGAACTAGTCTCATTCTAAAAGAAATTTTAAAGTCGAAAATGAACTAAAAGTAACAAATTGATTTAAAAGTCTTTTTATGATTTTATCACTACTTAGTTTATTGAGTAAAAAAAAAAAAAAAAAAAAACATTAATGCCTTAACAAAGGAATTCAACTGAGTGTTTTGAGAATGTTCAAATCTGAATGAATATCACAGAATCATACAGAAAGGTTTGAAAAAAAAAATATTAAAATAAGTAAAATGAGATGAAGACTCCTGAAAATAGTAGAACATTCTCAGTTTAATACTGTAGAAATAAAAGAAAAGATGAAAGATTATTCATCAAAAATATGTCTTCAGTTGTTTACTTGGCATAGAACTGAATGACAAGTAAGTTTTAAAGATGCTCTTTTTTAAAGTTTAGAAAAAATTCAAAAATAAACTTAACTAGCATAACTAAATATCAATTTATATACATATTACTAATTTATTAATCTTGCAAAGTTTATATTGATACAAAAATACACTTTATACAGTGCAAATAATCTCAAAAGAATTTCTAATTAATAAAAGTCACCTCTATTTTATATCCTAACATTTATGAAATAAATACATCCTATTTATTTGAAACTTTAAAATACTTAAGCAGTACAGAAAAAAAAATACAAAACTGTGAATAAACAAAATATAAAAAAAATACAAGTGTAAAAATTAAAAATAAGCACAATCTCTTCTTTTTTATATTAAAAGAATAAAATTAATACTGACTCACGAAAAAAAAGCAGGCCTGTGACAACTTAGTTGCTTTTTCTACACTTCAATGATGTTAAGTGACTTCTGTGATTTTAAAGTACAAAGTTCCATGCCAGTGACTAAGCTTTCCACATCTTCAGTTGTGCACAACAAACATGAGATTAAATATTTACTCTCAAGTACAGAAAACTTTGCAATAAGTTTTTTTTTAAAAAATGAAATTGTTAAATTGCACAAATATACAAAAGCTGATTTTTTTTTCAAATACATTCATTTTTAAATAGAAAATGTTCCATTAATGACTTAGTTTCCTGCAGAGCTGACAAAAGTAGAAAAAATAAATTTTTAAGCATTAAACAATAATTTAATTTGGGATTTGATACTGATAAAATTTAAAAGACAAATTTTTAATGTCTCATAGTAAAATTTGATTTAGTGATAATTTATTTTGGTTTTTATGAACTTTGGGGGAAAATTATATTCCCTGAGATAGAGTTGATATTTATTATTGTCTTGTATCAAGTTTTGAGTTTGAAAACACCAAAATAATTTTAAAAGATATAAAAGTATATTGACAATTGATCTAATATACTAATATATTTCATTTTCATGTCATTCAAAAAGCAGTGTAAATGAAATTCATTTTTATATTTTAGTATTGAAAATACACAAACAAAATTCAAAATTGCTATATTTATAAATGAATAATAAAAATTCTGTTTACATGAATCACTTTGAATCTCAACATTTTAAAACATATACAAAAAACCAAATTAATCCAATAATTTTTTTTGTCAGCCCCACTCCCCACCCAAACTTTTTTTTTAATTCCCATCCAAATCGTTGGGCAACCCATCACGATAACATCTCAACTCGTCAAAAAGGATTTTTTTAAAAAACGTTTTGTCACCATTCAAAGGAATAGTAATAGAACAATGCACACTCAACTGTACATGTAATATTGTGGAGCTCTCTAACCCTCTCTCACCTACAGAAATGACTCGACGAGTAGATTAGTATTATATGTAGTAGCGGTGGAATGCACATTAATAAGCTGGCTGCTGGAACCCGGGCCCGCCCGGCGCCATATCCTTCTGGGTTGCAGAGAAAGGGGGCTCCTGGTAGCCCTCGTTCATTTCCGGCCCGTCGGGGTAGCTGGTGTAGGGGGCCCCGCCAGGCATGCTACCATCCCCTTCGAAACCGCTTGTCATGAAAGCAGTGTCTGCACCTTGCTTGTAGCGTTGGAAAGCAAAAAATATGCAGCCAGCCTGGGAATGAAAAGAATATACGCAAGATAAGACCAATGATCACATCAACGAGACTTCAGTAAATGACAACTCAAGCTATAAAAACATGGAAGCTAGTCACTCTTGAGCGTCTTTCGTCCTCTTCATTGATTACATGTAGGGAAATAATGAAATAAATGCATCACAGCGATTTTTAATTTGGGAGGGGGGGGGGTTCAGCAAATGCATTGAAAACAACATCACTAGTAATAATAATGATAAGGGTGTGTGTTGGCACTCCACAAACCAGACCATTTAATTTAGATTTACCAAAATTGGACATATATATTTTTTCGAGTGGGAATAACCACCCCAAAACTTTTTTAATTAGTTTAATTAATTAAAAATTAAGAAAATTTTTGAAGCTTTCCGCGATAATTTTTGAAAATATTATAATAGAAAAATAGTCTTTACAGAATCTTAAAATTCAAAAAGTTATTATTTAAATGATGCCCATTTTTTTTGCCATCAACTTTTCTGTTTTTTATTTATTTTTCAAACATCTTAAATATATTTTGCAACAATATATTTCTTTGCTAAAGTTGAACTCAAACTTTTTACATTATTGCTATCAATATTTCATCTAGACTTTCATATTTCATCTAGACTTTCAAAGCTATGATCAAGATATGCAGATTCGGCTTATTTTTCAGTCCCTAGTAATTTTTAGTGAAAGGCATACTTTTAATAATGTTTTATTGTACTTAAAATTAATGTTCAAGTTCAATATCTATCAATGGTGTAAAAAATTATAAAATACCTCCATTTTAAAATATTGCTGCTATTTTCTCTTACTTTTATAACTTGCTTCTCTTATAACTGGATGTATATGGAAAATCGAAGAAAAGCGAGACAAAATGACAGAGATGTGAAAAGCTTTTGGAATAATCTAAGCTATAGGTTTATCAAAATTTGAAGTTTAAAAGAATTGAAAAAGAAAAAAAATGGTATTTCCAGCAACATTAATCCTGGTTATAAAATGGGTCGCCAAAGGTGGCTACTAATTAATATTTTTAACGACACTGTAGATTATTATAATAATAAACAATTTTTCAATTCATTTCAATTTTCTAACACTTCTGTCACACAAATCAATAGAAATGTAAAGTTCGAGAAGCAGCATTGGTAAGATTCAATTGAAGCAAAATCATCAATAGAATGTTAAACAGAGATGTATTTATTACTCGTGGAGTTTATAAATATAATTATAAAAGTACATATTTCATTCATTTCAAAATAATAATATATTAATACTTCATTAAGAATGAATGACAAGCGTTTTATTTTTTTTTCATTACATTTATTTATTTACTAGTCGCCTTTGGCGACCAGCTGGTTCACCAGCATTACCGCTCGCTACAATTTTCAATGAAATATTTTAAGTAACTGGTCTCTTAATAGATTCTCAAACAAAATATTTTTAATCTTCAAATTTTGATAGTCATACCAAACTTATACTCTTGTTTAGATCGTTTCGTTCAATTTACTATATATATTTTGCTAATTTGTTGTCATTTCTGGTAAAACTTCAACTTTAATTTAAAGTGGAAATGATGAAATTGCAATTAATATTAAGATATTTTTTAATAAAACCAAGCGTTTTATTTTATTTATCATCTTTATTGTTATTTATTTATTATTATTATTACTAAATATGAGTATTGCAAACAGAATCTCTCGGTATTTAAGTCTTATGTGAACTACAAAATATTTTTCATCATTTATGTAATATCTAAAACAATAATTCAACAAAAATTTCCAAGATGCAACATAAAATTCAGTTTTTAGTTTTGCTTGCAAAAGGATTGAAATAAAATCAATAATAATATTTTGTTCCGGCCTATAAATATATTCCAAAAATATGAAGCCTAAATTTAATGCAGTAAGGTATCATATTCAGAGAAATATTCTCGACACACCAAATTTTAAATAAATGAATGAATGTTTCTATTTTCCACGATCAACTAAGACTTATTTATGAAGTTTTGAATGTTAAAAATTTAGAAAACCTCAACATTTTCATAATCTTAGGCCAATTAATCTTGAGAAACCTGCGCGCTGATTGGCGTATTTTCTTTGAAACGATCGATGGAAAATCTAAAATTATCCTTTTTTTTATTGAATAGTGATATTCAAATATTCATAAATCAGTCAGTTTAAGTGATTCATTTAGTTGATTGGATATTAACTCTTTTTATTTAAAATATTAGTGTTTCAAGAACAAGAGCAGAAGCTTTATACAAAATCAAAAATTCGTTGTTTATTAGAGCATTTATTGAATCGAGTTACATAAAATATAATCATTTTCCATTTAGACCATTTTAGCAGATCTGTGTCTATTACTAAAGGTTTACAAATTAGCTGTGTGACCCTGATTTCAATGGATATCCTGTTCATATTAAACAAAACTTGCCTTAAAATAAAACTGATTTATTGGATTAATAATATAGATAGTGTAGAAGATCATAAAATAATTTTTCTTGAATTTATTTTTTAGAAAAAATAATATTTCATATTTGTTTCATTTCCTACCGACACGTGCCGAAAATTATATTTTTGCAGATTTCATTTCCAAAAAGATTTAATTAATTTTTAATTGGGGCTTTAATCAATGTGATGGCAACACTTTGAAAAAAGCTAATTTTTTCCCAAGAATGCGAAACGTGCTAATGCAAATTAAATTTTATTTTTATTTTGTACGAATAAAAAATGTTGAAAAATATGGTTAAAATATTTATTTAAAAATTCATTAAAAATAGAAATTTAATTTTAAGGTTAAAACATTAGTATCATTTAAAAGATAAAATTTTGATCTTTAACTTGATGTAAATATCTATTTTGTGCGGTAATATTTTCGGAAGTTATAGCAGAAACACGCCCAAATTTCGCTTAATATTTAAATAAATAAAATTCTAATCAAAAATTCGAAAAAATAACCCCCAGGTGCACATTCCCGGCCTCCAAGTTATACTCGTGCCAAATTTGGTAGCTGTAGGATGAATTTTCTGGCCTGTAGAATGCCAATACACACACACATTGAGCTTTATTATAAGTATAGATATAGATTACAGTAGTTATAAAAACCGGACTTCTGCCCACATATTTTTGTGTATAATTCCGGATGCCTTGCATGTATAACTGCTTCTCTATTCATAATAAAGACGAATGTGTGTATTGGCGCTCTATAGATCAGACCGTCTGATAAAGAGCTCCCAAATTTGGTACATATATATATACTTTGGTGATAACTTCCGAAATTATTCCCACACAAAAACAAATTTACATAAGTTTAAATTCCGAAAAAAAAAATTATTTCGGTGTATTTGGCCGTGAAATTCTTTTATCTAGATTTAAATAGCTTTTAAACATAATTTTAATTATAATTCACAAAAATATTTTCATTTCTATGAATGAAACTCAAATCCATTGTTTCATCAAATATTCAATCACATGATCTTCTTCTATTGTTGAAGAAGGATTTCATTTCATATCTATACAGTTTACATGATAAATAAAATAAATCTATACTTATAATAAAGCTCAATGTGTGTGTGTGTGTGTGTGTGTGTTGGCGCTCTACAGACCAGACCATTCAACCTACAGCTACCAAATTTGGCACGTGCATATCTTGGAGGCCGCGAATGTGCACCTGGGGGTTATTTTTTTAACTAGAATTTTATTTATTTAAAAATTAAGCGAAATTTTGACGTGTTTCTGCTATAACTTCCGAAAATATTACCGCACAAAAAAGATTTTTACATCGAGTTAGAGATCAAAAATTTATCTTTTAAATGATACCAATGTTTTAACCTTAAAATTAAATTTCTATTTTTAATGAATTTTTAAATAAATATTTTAACTATGTTTTTCAATAATTTTTTTCGTCAAAAATAAAAATGAGGATTAAGCACGTTTCGCATTCATGGGGAAAAATTAGCTTTTTTCAAAGTGTTGCCATCACACTGATTAAAGCTCCAACTAAAAATAAATTAAATCCTTTTGGAAATATAATTTTCGGCAAGTGTCTGTAGGAAATGAAACAAATATGAAACATTATTTTTCTAAAAAATAAATTCAAGAAAAATTATTTTATGATCTTTTACACTCTCTATACAGGGTGTTTATTCAGTCCCGGATCCATTTTGATATTTAATGACTCATAAAATAATGAAGATGTAAACAAACTTATGGCATTTATTGATGGAATAACTCATATATTTTCCTTTTCAGGTTTGAATATTTTTACTTTTGTAAATATCGTCTGCGCGTGTTTTTAATTTCAGATAATTTCATTTTCCAGTCTAAATATCTGTACTTTTCTAAATATCGTCTGCTTATTAATTACATTTTTCTCTCTTTTGTTTTTGGCAACTATTGAAATGTTATATTTACTTTTGATGTGTTTGTTCTATGTAGTACTTTTATATGTGATGTTTTATTCGATCGGATATTAAGGAGAATGCATACACCACAAGAGAAAGCACAGATTTTATGGTGGTCATAGAGTTAATTTCCAATCAACTAAATCACTGACTTTTAAGAGTTAATTTCAAATCACTTAAACTGACTGATTTATGAAGATTTGAATATCACTATTCAATAAAAAAAGGATAATTTTAGATTTTTCATCGATCGTTTCAAAGAAAATACGCCAATAAGCGCGCAGGTTTCTCAAGATTAATTGGCCTAAGATTATGAAAAGGTGAGTTTTTCTAAAATTTTAACATTCAAAACTTCATAAATAAGTCTTAGTTGATCGTGGAAAATAGAAACATTCATTCATTTATTTAAAATTTGGTGTGTCCAGAATATTTATCAGAATATGATACCTTACTGCATTAAATTTAGACTTCATAATTTTTGAAATATATTTATAAGCAGGAACAAAATATTATTATTGATTTCATTTCAATCCTTTTGAAAGTAAAACTAAAAACTGAATTTTATACTGAATCTCAGAAATTTTTGTTGAATTATTGTTTGAAATATTACATAAACTATGAAAAATATTTTGTAGTTAACATAAGACTTAAATACCGAGCAATTCTGTTTGCAATACTCATATTCAATAATAATAATAATTAATAAATAACAATAAAGATGATAAATAAAATAAAACACTTGGTTTTTATTAAAAAATATCTTAATATTAATTGCAATTTCGTCATTTACATTTTTAATTAAAGTTGAAGTTTTACCGGAAATGGCAACAAATTAGCAAAATATATATAGTAAATTGAACGAAACGATCTAAACAATATAAGTTTGGTATGACTATCAAAATTTGAAGATTAAAAATGTTTTGTTTGAGAATCCTTTAAGAGACCAGTTACTTAAAATATTTAATTGAAAATTGTAGCGAGCGGTAATACTGGCGAACCGGCTGGTCGCCAAAGGCGGCTAGTTAATTAATAAAGTCACAATGCCTCTAAATTTAGAAGATAGATGAATTGGACATTTACGGTTTTAACAACGCTGTGATGCTTTGGAGCTGGTTTTCTTTAGAAACATTCATGTACGAATAAACAAATCATATGCAAGAGAGTTAAAATAACATGATACTATAATATCTGACAATTGGACGGAATTATGGACATGAAATGACAGTTAGGTAATCTAAATGAAAATATAATCAATACTTTCGTCAAACCAATGGGTGTGAAAATCGACTCGCAAAAAAATAAATCAATTTTTCGCAAAGATAATAAACAAATTAACATAATAAATCATTAACATATTGACTAAGTTAAAAATGTGGTAATCTTTTAAAATATTAAAAGAGGTTAAGTTTATTAATATCATACACTGCTTAGGGGCCTACTAATGTAATAAGGTCTAATAATATACACTGCTAAGGATTGTAAGCCATTGTTTTAACCTGTTATTTGTTTTATGTAATGAAATAAAAAGCCACTGAGGATAGATCTTACTATAACTAAATAAATATTGTACATCGGGCGCTCATCCCATTTAGAGCTATATAATTTTTTTTTTCATTCCAATAGAAGATTAAAAGGTGTCGGGATTAGTTCCTCTTCCTAACCGTAGATGGCAGCGCATTCCCGTTGTCTTGAAAGTTACGCAGAAAAGATTTCTTGTTTGCTTGGCAGTCAAGAAAAGTAGTGGAGTGTGAGTGATCAGAGGAAAAGTAGAGCAAATTTATTTTAACGATAACGCGGGAACCCAGCGAATTTCTTGTGAAATTAGTAGTTTATAAAGAAAATCATTTTTTTTTTTTTTGTCTTTAAGAAATATTCGTAACCATGATATCGAATTGCTTATCGGAAATTATATAAAAATAAGGAGTGGCTCGATGTAAATAAATGAATGACTAGTCAAGAAAACTGTTTCCTGGTTTTTCTTGCATAAGAATCTTTTTATTTTTTGCAAACAGGTGCACAAAGTATGTGCTTACAATCAGTGCAGAAATACTTCGTTAGGAAAATGCCCCCTATTCGATATTTAGATATCAAGATCGGAAAGATTCAGAACTTATTGGATTGATTAAAAAGCCCGGTGGCAGAACGGGGGGGGGGGGCTCATCTTTATGTATGAGATGAGATCACAATCCGATAAACACTTTGGATCTGAAATAAACAAGAGATGATTCTAACGAAATCGTTCAAATTGAATTTAAAAGTTATTTTATTTCAAACTGAAATATAATTTAAGATCGCTACAAATTTAATCTGTTAATGCTAGGAGATAAAGCAGTAGAAGAATATATTACTGCACTCTAATCTGGCGCAGACGTGTCATTTTGAGCCAAATATTTCAGATGAAGAACTCGATAGAATCATTTGTGACAAACGCAATAAGCGAATATCAAAAATCTGCAGCTAAAAATGGATCTAACACCAGAAAAAATTAAATAATGCCGCCAATCAAGCTGCAATGATTAAAATAAAACAATCCTTTGTCCAAAAGTCAAAATATAAGACACTGAATTCTTCAAATATAGTAACCAAAAATCTCTCGAAATTTACTAAGGGAAATGGCGACAAAATATCAATTCTAAATAGGAAATTCAGAAAAGCAGAAATTGAAATAAAAAGAGAGTTGATTGTTTCAATACAAAAACGAAATGCAAATGCTATAAAAATAATAAAATGCCTACAAAAGAATAATGACCGCTAAATTTTCAACCTCTAGTACATGCGAATAGAGGGTTCCAGAATCAAAATAAATAAATAATAATAATAATAAATAAAAAATGTTTTCACAGATGAAAATTTTATCTACGAACCAACATATAAATTTAAGGATTCTAATCTTTAAAAGCAAATGGAGGATACACATGGTTATCAAAATAATGGAAACACTTATGAATAAAAGTGACATTTTAAAATGCACTTTGCAAGCGCAAGCATTAAAATATAATAATAGCCACCAGTTGTTTTTTTATATAAATAGTAATGTATATATATTCTGGTAGTATGTGCTAGCTTTATTAAAGTTCTATAGTAAATGGATTTTTTTTTGAAAACCGAAAAATGTTGGACCTCTCAGATTTTCAAAAAGACCAAATTGTAGGAGTCCGTTTAGCTGGAGCGATTGTGACCGAAACATCCCAGCTTTTAGGCGTTTCTAGAAGTGCTGTGTCTAAAAAATCATGACAGCATATACACAGGGTGGAAAGACAAGCTCGAAAAAGCAAAATAGTGGGCAGAAAGAAAAGCTCAATGAAAGAGATAGACGGATATTGAAGAGGACTGTAATATCTAAAATGCGAACAACCGCAGCAAAAGTGACCGCAGAGCTCAATACCCATCTGGATTTTCCAGTATCAATGATTACAGCTAGAAGGCACCTTCATAAACAGAACATTTATGGCAGAGCATCAATTCCCAACCCACGTGTCACAGATGTTACTGGTAAACGTTGTCTACAATGGTGTCACACTTACAAAACCGGTCGATTCATAAGTGAAAGAAAGTACTATGATCTGACGAATCGTGTTTCAAATTTTTCCCTGCAACAGGACGGAAAGACATTTGGAGGACACCTGCACAAGCGTATGTTCGTGATTGTCTCCTTCCAATTATCAAGCATGGAAGTGGATCTGTCATGATATGTGCAACCATGTTATAGTTTTCTGTTGTACCAATCGTAACCCTGAAAGGAAGGATCACTGCGGTGAAGTATAGAGAAATGTTAGCTGACCAGGTCCATCCTATAAAGCAAACTTTGTTTCCGGCAAGAGATGGAATTTTCGAAGGATGATAATGCACCTATCCATGAGGCGAGACTTGTCCAATCATGATTTGATGAACACGAAGATGAAGTTAAACATCTGCCTTGGCCCGCACAGTCACCCGACCTCAATATAATCGAACCGTTATGGTCTATTTTAGAGCGACGTTCAATACGGAATCAATATCCTCCACCGGTATCTCTCCCAGAACTTTCACAGTATCCCAAGGAATAATGGTACAATATTCCACTAAACACTATTCAACACTTGTATGAATCGAACCCTAGACGAATCCAAGCTGTATTACATGCCGAAGGCGGTCTTGTGTAAGACCGCCTTCGGCATGTAATACTATACTAATCGGCATGTTACACTATACTAATAAAGGATTCTTTATAAATCTTAGGTGTTTCCATTATTTTGTTAATCATCTGTATGTTCAAGTTGATAATAAGTCATTTCAATTCGAATTAGCTACCGGTGATGATATCATTGTGATTCATCAGAAGACATTAAAATAGTTTGGGATAATAATTAAAGGGTCCAGAATAATTCGAAGTGAAGTTTTAATAACGAAACAACATTTCATACGAAATATTTATGTAGTTTCAAATTCATACAAATCACTTTTGTGTAGTGCAACTTCTGATTAAAATAAATTATGAGAGTAAATAAAATAAAATTAAAAATTGATCCAAATTTGGAATTTCTAGCTGCTGTTGGTGTCAGAAATTCGGGAAGCTCAAACAAGAGGTTGAAACGTTACTGGAAATGAATTTTGTTTGAAAGGGTTGGTTAGATAAAAATGAATTATTACCCATTTGTCCAGATATCAGGGACATAGCCTTCTATCAGTATTGAAGATGGATCACCATTAATGAATGCAATATTAATAGTCGCGAAGTCCAAACGAAAACTTTGAAAACAATTCATGAATGTCGTTTAGGTATAATTAAATGTAGTGCAAGAGCGGAAAAAGAGTTATGTGATTCAGCTTCAATTCACAATGTTTACATTAAGAAGTGATTCATAAAGTAAATATTGAATTTATCACAGAAAACCGATGACTCCGTTCGAATTCTCAGAACTCCCATGGCAGAATGGCAGTAGATTCATTGAATCAAAAGGAAAATGGTATATCGTTGTCGTAGATATTAGTAAGACTTTGAAGCCGCTATATTTGAAAATCGAAAGCACAAACAGTCAGCAATTATACGTTCATATTTTCTAAACATGGCCTCCTAGAAGTAGTTCAAAATGGCGGATCTCAATTTTCAACAAGAGATAGTTAAAGATTACAGACTATTTTAGAAAAACCATGGCTTTACTATTGTCACATCAAGTCGCAAATATTTCAAATTCTGAAAGGGGGATTCCCCACATTTTCAACCTAAGAGAAATGTATCCTGCTTTGTATCTGTGTTGTTTATATGAGGAATAAGATAGTAAAATTATAGATATGAGAAAGTTAGAAGATATAATATTTAGGCAGTTATGTATATTTTTAATAGGACTATGGTGTAATGAGACTTGATTTTTAAGAAGGTTTATATACATAATAAATAGAACAGTTGCAAGACTATTAAAATAGCATGCTTTTGATGCCCCATCACAACTTGATATTAAAATTTTTTTGGGGAGAATCATTAAGTTATACCTAAAATATTAGATGAAAATAAACAATGAATATTCCTGGTGAACCCTCCAGTCATTAAGAGCAGATAGTAATTTCATTAAACAAATTCACACAGCAAATAATTTTATGAGGCTTCTATAATAACAATCAGTGTTGGATTAAAGATGTGGGACATAAAAGCACAATATACAAGGTGATCAAGAAATAACAGGAGGTGTTCGGATTCCTGTAGTGTCTTATGTGATGGACGAAATATAACAAAATTTGGCCACCCTACACATTAAAGTATGCAGTTTCGATTTATCAAGGGTGAAAAATAATTAGTGCCAAAAAACGCCAATAGGGGAAATCCTACCCCTGCGATCGAAAACTTTATTATGTAATTTAAGTAAGATGTAAAGTTATCAAGCAGGAACAAGTTGAAAAAGTTGTAACTGCCGTTATGGGTCAGGCGATAGCTATTAAGCAGGGTACCAGCAGTGCACATTCAATATTATGACGATGTAGAAGATATTGCGTATGATCCTGAAATGCTATCCGTATAAGATAAAACCCATTAAATGATGACACTGATCTGCATCTTGGCAAATTCTGGTTCACTTGAAAGGCGTTGTGTATCAAGGACATGTTCTTGACATTCCTACTTTAAAAGATCAAATAAATGCCGATATGCTGCGAGCCACCAACGAAAATCTCGTGTACGGCATTCAATTATTGGAAGATCAAGTTGGGGGTCACCTTGATCCAAATTTGTAAGTTGCAATAATAAACCTTTTTCATTGATATTTGGTGTGTTGCTATTTACCGATTCCATTGGCAGTTATGTATTCTTTCCCCACATATTATGCGCTTTCAGCGCCAGCATATCCTTTATCGGCGTTTTTGGTACCAATTGTTTTTTTTTTCCTTGATAAATTAAAACCATATATTTTAATGTGTATGGTGGCCAAATTTTGTTATATTTCGTCCATCACATAAGACACTACAGGGCTCCGAACACCTCCTGTTATTTCTTGATCACCAAGTATATTCAGAATACTCTGTACTATTCCTTGATTTCCAAGACAATTCTTTTCATGGATTTTAACTTCAAGAACATTTAACTGTGGGCCATCTTCAAGAGAAAAAGTTTTAGCATCTGACAAATTAAAAAAAAATTTAAAGTGATTTAAAAAATGGTTTAAAAACTTTTACTATGCAATTGAAATACCCTAAAACGAAATTTATCCAGAATGCTGACTTGTGTATCAATGTGTCAGTGAGTTTGAAAACATAAATATTGAGAATACTGCTCTAACATTTAAATAAAGATCTAATTAGAAAAAATTGAAAAACATGGTTTCTATAAGCCACATGAAAGCATAAGATTAACTAAAAATGATGAATGATTGCATATATATAGAGGTCTTATGTCCCCCAAAATTCCAGAGCAGTTGTCTATTTGATAATCCAGCAGTAATAAAAGGATAAATTTTGTCTGAGCACAAAAGCAAGTGTCAGTTTAAAATTAAATTCTTAGATTTTGTACACAATTAATATAACTTACCCAGACAAAAATGGAAAAGAAACTGAAGGCAATAGCACCCCTCAAGTTGTTTACACCATATCCATCTTTAGGATAAGGGGCTTTTCTCCAAGAATCACTTAAGTAACAAAATGTTACAAACCACAAGAAGGACATTCCAGCTGGAAAATAAAGTAGGTGAACATCTGTTAAAAAGAAACCTGAAATATTATATTAATCTAACAAATTGTATTAGTTAAAAATATCTTCAAATACATTTAAAATGCACTTGAAAATAGCAAAAAAGTAGAAAAAAAATATTTGAAATATCATAAAATAGGCAAAATAAAAAAATAATAAAAAAAATGCAGGAAAAAATGAATGATACATCATTAGGTTAACAATTCTAAATATGATCCTAATGCATTTTAAAGTAACTAATATATCAGGATGGGATTTCATTTTGAATAGTTTCAATCAGTATTTGGTAAATTAAAACTGTTTTTGATTCTTTTTTTTTCACAGGTCTGAAATAAATCTCAAATGGAAAAAAAAAAAAAATCAATAGTTGTAATTGCTCCTAACTTTCTATATAGTCAGTTTGAACAGTCACTAACAAAAAAAGTTTGAAGAAAAGCAAACTTGAGATTAGTAACAGAAGATATATATATAACGTAATCAAAATAAATTTTTGAAGTAATTGGCAGGTTCGAAGATAGAGAAGACACTTTTACATACTTTCATTTTATTCTCTTTAATCCATCCCAGGAAGGCATAATTATTTACAAGCAGGAGCCACGAGCATACACACAACACAAAGCGAAAAGAAAGAGCGGATGGAAAGCTGATGAACATGTTATACCTGGTCTTACATAACATGAGATTTCAGACACATGTTGTTTCTAATAGGAATTTCTTACACGTGTTGACCTTGAGAAACAGAGGGATCCCTTCACTTGACACATGGGAACCGATGACGCAGTCATTTTTACAAAGCTTCAGTTGAATTAATTAGAAAGAAAAAGTGGAATGGGATCAGGAAATAAGAGAATATTTCAGAATGACTTTGAAATGGGTTGAATTAGGCTAAAATTTAGGAAATTAATTAGGATTAAATTAAATTTTAAAATATCATTATATATATATATATGCATTGCATACCAAATTAAGTAACATTTTAACAATTACTAACATACACATACCTCTAATAAAATAGCACATTAAGAAATTTTAAACAGTTTTGGATGTTTAATATTTTCAGTACC
Source organism: Argiope aurantia (assembly GCA_026543865.1). Classification (NCBI taxonomy): domain Eukaryota; kingdom Metazoa; phylum Arthropoda; class Arachnida; order Araneae; family Araneidae; genus Argiope; species Argiope aurantia. The sequence goes on from JAPMOR010005002.1 coordinate 43,597, forward strand.
ATAAATATCAAAATCCAATTTCCACAAGCAGTTAAATTCAAAAAAATTTTCACCCCACTTCATTGCTTATTAGTTAGACAGAAAAAAATTGAAGCTATTTACTGTAACTGTAGTATTATTTATTACATACATTTATTTAATAATAAAATATTCCATAACTACTTTTATGATAGAACTAAATAGATAAATATACTACTTTTAGATAGTAAATAAATAAAAAATAAAATGACTAGACAAATATTTTATTTTGTTTTAATAGTTAAATTTTTATGGATTTTTCTCATTAATTTAAAACAAAATAATAATTACATACAATAACTTCATAAAATAAAGAAAAAATATTAAAAATACATAAATATTTTAAAAACATTTAACAATACAATAACTTTATATTTTATTTTCCAAATGACAAGTATTTGATTTTTAGAATATTTACTGAAATCTACATTATTAATGTGACTTAATTTTATTTTTAATATCAGTTTATAGAAAAGTGCAATGACATCAGTCTTAATCAATGCTTCTATTTGATAAGGTTATTTAAAATACATTCACAGCTCTTTACAGAAGTAGAAATATTAGAAGAACAATAATAGAGCTTTGAATATTAGATATAAAAGAACTAAAGGACATGAACCAATGGTATAAATACACTAATATTGATATAACAAGCAAAATTAATAAGAAGCTATGAATATACTACTACAGTTTTATAATTTAAACTAAAAATTTTATAATGAGGAAACATTTTTTTAATTTATAAATCTGCATCCTTTTACCCAAGTATTGAATTAAAAAAATATATATGAGCAATAATAGATGTCAAAAATTATTATCTGAATTTGAACAATATATACAAAGGATTTTTTATTGCAAAATTATGTATATATATATATATATCAATAAATTTTTAATAATTAATAAAAAAATGAAGTATTACCCTACAATATATTCTAATTTTTAATATTTTCCATACATCAACATTATTGGTTGCTCATGGGTATTTTACTCTATGGTACTTTATTGGTGCAAAAAGAAATTTGCACTTTACTTCAATTAATGCCAATTTCTTTTGGCAATTTAAAAAGTATAAAAGTAGGAAAATATCATATATAATAAAATTGGGGTAAGTAATTATGATTCACAATTTTTCATTCTGTTTAGCTGCAAATGTTTTAACATTGATTATTATAAAACATGAAAATATTTATGTTATGCACAAGATTGGACATAAAATGCTGCATAATAATAAATCAAGACTCGGACCTTCAGTACTTTGATTATATACAAAAAAAATAATAATAAATAAACTGCCTATAAATTCGAATTACTAATATTCAACTTTCCCTATCGGAATATTTGCACATATAAAAGATCATGTTAAATAAAATATAAAATTTATTGTTACAATATTCAAAAACAGGATGCTTTAGGTGCAAATATAATGAGATTCATTGTACATACATTATTTATATATTCATTATTCATGAAAATTTAAAAAAAAAAACTTTTGGGATTTTAATGGATTTCCACAGGTACCCATTTAAGTGAAGGAAAGAAGTTGGAAGCTTTATAAGTATAAAATTTGACATTTATAAAAGTTGGCTTTTAAGAAATTAAAGAATGTGGTAATCCTATTTATATTATTGTATATTAATATAAGAAAATATATATTGAAAATTCCATTAAAATCTTTTCTGTACCTCTATCCTCCCCTTTTTTAATCAAGACTCAATAAGCTTGTCCATAAGCTTTCTATAAAGCAAGCAAGATGAACACCAGAAGCAAGCAGACATATCAGAATTTTGCATACTGCAATTTAAGATGATGTTTCAACCTATGCTTTAAAACTAGTAAAAGCAAAATTTGATGATCTTATAAACTCTTCAAAGAAAGGAAAATTTCATTTTAATACAAATCAAAATTTACATAAAATTTTTAGGGCAACATGAACTTTAAAAATAGTTATATCACTATTACTTTGAGAAAGAAGCCTATTAACACTTCCTTTTTTAATAGGATCAATAATATAGCATACAGTTACTTTGAAAAAATTTATCATTTTTTAATAACACAAACAGATACATTTCTATCATCATTTTAGAAGCTAAATTATGTGAAACTTTATGCTAAATTAGCAAAAAATAATATACTAAAGGAAGAATTCTCTAATTTAAGAATATTTTGGTAATTATTATGTTAACATTTATGAGACAAACATTGCTATAGAATTAATTGAAAAGTAACTATAAATGAGTCCCTCTCAAGCACATTTCAATCATTCTAGGCTCACTTAACAATTTACTTTCTCTGAACACTTTAGTACTTACTTTTGCTTATTTCCTGACTATTTGGATATGCAGCTAACAGAAACATGAGAAAATAATGAAACTTTACCAAAACTACAAAATAGAATTTACATCTCCCTCTTGAATGGATCACTTTTTAAAAATCTTACTGAGATTATTTGAGAATACTCCTTACAAAAGAAAATAACATTTTAATTTTAGATTATCACTGTTAATTATATTAAAAAGGCATATAAAGATATATTTAAATGATATAAATTGTCAAAAAGTAATTCGTACCTATAATTGTTATGCAATTGTGATAACTGAAAATCTTACATTAATATTTTTTTTTATCTTAAAAGTAACTAGTAACTTTTTATCCTAAATATAATTAGTAATAAAAAATGAATTTAATATTATTAAGAATGTTTTATTTTAATTAAAAACATTATTTTCCCTCACAAATATTTAAATAATTTATATTTTTAAATGCAACACACTTCACAAATTACAAATTCTTTTGCAAATATATGTCTTCAATCCTCTAGATAAAAGTCTACACAGAATCTCAAATACCTTCTTAAGATACAGATTTGGGCAAACATTAAACATTTGAGATTATATATATTTCTCTCGATTATTTGTAAAGTTTAGAAAAAAAAAATACTTTTCTTAATTATTTGTAAAATTACTTATTCTGATCTTTCTTCATAAGTATAAAATGTGGCAGGAAAATAAAGCAATTAAGCTGGCAAATATAAACTTTAAATATTATCTCATTTGAGTGGTTAGAAACTAAAACTCATATAATTCAGTAAAACAAACAGTTTAGTAGCTTGCATGAAGTTAAAAAAATACTTATACTCTGCTAGTATATGGCATTTGTCTTACAAGGTGAAAGATTACAAATAAAAATCAGAACAACTTCTACAGATTTCAGATTTCATAATCACCTTTATAGATGATGCTATTTATAGTAATTAAAAGTTTGTGAAAATATAGTAGAAAATTATATCTTTAATGCAAGTAATAATTTTCTTATTCATAAAATTTAGCTTTAACATAAAATTACATCTAGGGAATTATAATTAAATACTTTAAACTTATTCTAATTAAAAGTATTCTCTTTTCGATTTATCATGTGCGAAGTAAAGAATTAATAAGCTTAGTTCCAAACTGCATGTATAAATAATTCAACTATGAGGTCTCTTCTGAAAATAGAATTATTGGCATAATGCCAATTTCTTATAACGGTCAAGCAAATCAATTAGTTATAAGAAAAACAACTTGATGTTGCTTAAAATTATAAGATAAAAGCAATGCATACTCCCTTTTGATCAAATCAGGAGTATGTCATATCATACTTATTTATTATAACTAGTGTTAAATTTTGAATTATCTGCATTATCATTCTTTAGATAGAAAAAGTACAATTTTTTTTCAAATAATTTTTTCAAAATTGGAAAAAAAAAAAAAAACTATAGTAATACTAGATCAAACAATACCCATTGATTCCATTTCTATCAACACTTTTTCAAGCGATTTTGTATATTTTAAAAAATTATATTTGGGCTTAAAGACAAATCTTTTTGTAAAGAAATAAAGCAATTAATGCTGATCTAAATTAAAAATTAAGTTCAAAACTTTTGATTATTTTTTCTGTCATTTCCATATCTTTAAAATTTATATACTTATCAATGAACAATAAGATGTTATATTATGTTACGGGTGTGAAAGGAATGATTGAAATTTAAATAAAATAATTAATTGAGAATGAAATATAAATACCAAAATTTTACTGTCATAAAAAAATTAAAAATGATACCTGAAAATGCCATGTCGGCAATAACAGCTCGCCTACGAACCTTAATACTGGAGATATTATTAAACATAACGTCAGTAATTAAAAGAGCCAGACTTCCTAAAAAGGCTATCACGCCTATTCCTGTGCCAAAGTTGCAGGCATTTACGTCGTTGTTGTAGAGACATTTGTTATTCATCCATCCTTCAGAACCTATACAACCAAATACAACTATAGAAAAAACCTGCAAGAGAAAGAGAATATCTAAAAATACAAGCATATTTGAATAAAAAGTTAAAGTAATCCAAAAAGAATGAAATTAAACAATAATCCTTTATACATACATAATGCCATAACAATCAATTAATGATGTGAGAAAAAAATAAGTTTTTTTAGAATGTTTTAAATTTTCTAGTTTCCAATTATTTTGGTTCTATGACTTTTGTTAAATGCAGAGCAAAAAAGTTTTTAAGAAGATGCAATTTTTTAGACAAGTAATAAAAAAATTCTAATCTGATTTTTTTTTCTATTTTATTTGGAGACTTAAAATATAATGCAGAAAGCTATATTGAAAATGAAAAAGGGTGGAAAGAAAGAAGATGGAAAGGTATTGTAGCAGATAGGCCACAGTATGTTTATAGAATATAAAAGAATTTTAAGATTTTTAATTGCCACAAAAAATTCAAGCCCTCTTGTTATTCTAATTATGGCACAATTAGAGACAATTATAAAAGTAATAATCACTGAAGTTAAAGACCAGCAGAAACTATAAATCTAATATTTGTTTTACCACAAATGATTCTACATTTATTGTACATTAAATTGCCCATTAGAAACAAATAACAAGCACATTGGATTTATTGTGCAACAAGTAATTAAAAGCATTGATTTTACAGTAATGATGTAAAATATATTTCATTAATAAGTATTTAAAAAATATTTTCATATCAAAACAAAAACACAATTTTAAATAAGATTTGTCAGGAATATAAAAAGACTCCAAATAATAATAATTGCTTGCCATAAAAAAACATTTAAAATAATTTGTTAGAGATGAAATTCTTTCGACAAAACTCAAGAAACACAAATATAAATTATTTGGCAGGTCAGTGTCTTAATAGAATAATGTATAGAGATATTTATTTGTAAATAATGTTTTTGCTTTTTAAAAGCATCTTCTAGTACCAAAATTTCAATTTGGTGGCATCAAACAATTATTATGCATGCTGCTGCACATAAAATATTCATCCTAGATATTTAGAAATAATTCTTCGAACCAGAATCACATTCATACTTAAAAAATTTTTAAGAATAAAATCAAAACATAGTTAAATTTAAATGAAAAAAAAAAAGAACTATGTCTGAAAGGAAGACAAATAATAGCACATCTTTCTGTACAGGGTGAAGAATTATTTTAATTTAATTGATAACAAAACAGAATACTTTAAACAAAAGTGACATGAAAATATAATCCTTTAGAAACAATATTTCAAACTGATCTATTCGTTTCTTGTAAAAGGTACACAAAATTCTCTTAAATGTAACAATTAATAAACACTAAATAAAAACATGCAAACAAATTCTTTAAAAAAATTTTTTAAGTATAATAGCTACTTTTTAAAAATAAACTTTTAAATCTGCTAAATTTATTACAAATGGAGAGGATAAGAATAAAAAACTCTAAAAAAAGTGATTAATAGAAAGGTTAGTTTCATCTACTTAGTGAAATCTTAATAATTGCATAACACTTGGATAAATCCACATGGAAAGAGAAATACTGAATTTGTTCAGATGTCATATTATATATATATAGAAATATACTAATATTCTGAAGTTACAAAGCTGAAGCTACCAACATGATGAGAATTTTATTTATAACACATAAATACCCTTTGAAGAATTTGCTTCTAAATTTATAAAATAAAGATACCTGGTTCTCATTTTATCAAATTTAGAACATTCCTTCATGAATTGAACTTTTTTTAAATGAAATTAAAATGAAAAAAGATATTTTCCTTTGAGGCAAACTATGTATAAGGAAATATTGTTCACTTGAAATAATTCCTTTACATTAAAAACTACCTTCAAAATACTAATAAAATTTCATCATTAGTACAATGACAACCAGATTTTTCATATTGAGCATTTTGATCAATAAAAGCAGGAAGCTATTTGAAAATGTTATAAAGTAATAAAATAAATGAAAAATGAGGAAATCCGTTTTTTTTTTTTTTTTTTTTTTACTTTACAATTTATGTTTTTAGTTTTATTAAAAACTACTGACAGGAATGGAAAAATTATAAATGAAAACATTAAATGTCAAAGCATTACTCTAAATGAAAAAAAATGTTAGCAAAAGAATAACAATTTCCTACAGTATTTTAAATAATTTCTTTTGTCTATAATATTTTTTTTATAATTAGATAAATTATTTTATGGCAAGTTTTTTTTTAAAAAAAATATAAGAAAATGATATGATTTTTAAAGATTGTTTTCTTTCTCAAAAAATGTTTACTATTATTTCACAAAGACTTATTTTAAAGCCAATTTCAAATATTTAATTATGATGAAAAGTTTCTTAGATTATTTTACAATTTAATATAAAAGTCATCAAATAGAGAGATTCAATATAATTATCATAAAAATAAACTTCATTTAAAAGATTAAATATAATTGCAAATTTAATTTAGTTAGAAGAATCTCACAATTAATTAATGAAATAAAAACCAATATCATAAAATGATATACAAATTCCAGTTTTCTGGTTCATAATTCGGTAACATAATTTTAGGAAAAGTTAAAGAAAATTTTATACATTTCTATCCTATACAGTTAAACAGAATAGAACAATATCTGAAGATTCACTATAGGCTGCCTCTTTTACTGAAAACAAAGAAAAGAATGCAAATTCACAAACACAAGTCTCATTATTTTAGCAAATTAAAACAATCATAAAACAATTACTGAGTTTCACAAATAAAAAAAATTTCAAGTGTGTTATATAAATTACTTTACAAAACTTAGTATAATTTTATTTATTTACTATGATTCCAAATTTCTGTTCATAGATGTTTAAAAAATAACTGCAAAGTTATGATTTAGAAAACTCTAAAGCAACAAGGAGGATTTTCCTAATTAGTTTCTAAGGGAGGAGAAATCACAAAATTAAAAAGAAACCAGATATTAAAACAAATATGAATTAATTAATTATCAAAAAGACAAGCACTCCATGTAGGTTTAATCATTAATTATCATTAACAATATTAAATATAAAATCTTATTGTGTACAAATTTATATTGGAAAATAGAAACATTAGAATGAATTCTAGACAACATTATAAAATGTATATCTAAATTATTTTAAAATTAAATTTCTTAAACTATCACAATGATAACCATAACAAGGCACTTTTTAAAAAACTGTTTTCATTATTTTTATATTGCAAGCATTAGCTAAGCTGAAAACTGTAAAAAATTACAAATATAAAAAATGCAATTCAATATATTTATATTAAGTAACTATGATTCAATTTTAAAGAGAATATCTAAAGTTTTTCTTTAAAACAATAGAACCAATATTTTAAGATGTATATATATATATGTTTAATCAATAATATACCCAAACCTGTAGATTAAAAATGCTTTAAAAATTCTAAATTTTCTTTAAAAGAAAAGATTTTATGGATGTAATTAAATATAAATTTTTAAAAAATTGCAAGAAATATCTGAATAACTGAAATGGATATTTAACTTTAAACTAAAATCATTAATATATATATAACTTATAAAAACTAATTTATTCATAAGAGCATGGAACAACTACGAGTTTCATTTCATTCTGCAATTTTTCTCCTTTATTATATACACATGGTTATGATTGTAATAAGAAGCTACTGCTTCCCATTTGAATGAAAAATAAATATATTAACAGAATCATGATTTCTTTAAAGTGTTATCAACACATGCAATCTAAATTAAATATAGTGTTCTTTTAGTCACAAACCACCTTCAGGAATCTCCTCTAACCATCTTAAAAATTGAAAAGAAATATACCACCGATCACAACGGCATAGAGATATCCATTTCGGTATCCACTTATAAGGAAAAATAATGATCAAGTTTCCAAACTTTTTTTCACTAAATTTATCACTGCAGTAAAATTAGTTGAAAAGTGTAGGGTCGGATATATCCCGTCATGCTATCACTGGTGGCCAGCGAACGGATCAATAACAAACATGGCCAGTGTTTGGCGCTACGAACGGCACTGAAATCTAAAGTTTCCACATCAATTAAACGTTTATAATTTTTTAAGTTATTCTTACCCAACAAAGAATTCTAATAATCACATGAGGTTTTGTTAAAATAGATATAGGATCTGTACCAGATCCTGCTTTTCCCGCACCATAGGCACTACCAACTCCACCGTTCATATTTGTTACGGAACGAACTCTGGGAAAAATTTGAGGTTGCCGTTTTCAGATGGAAATTAATACAGTCGCCAAGTGAAAGCAATAGACAGCAGAGATCTCGCCAAATGCGTGATTTACAAAATTTTTTCGTTTGAAATTTATCAAATTTTGATTGAATGTGGATTACCTCAAATAAGAAAAATATCCTTAATTCTAAATAATGACAGAATTTATTATACAAAAATAAGTATATCATTTGGATGATTTATTTTTATTGTATTCATTTCGTGTTTTTGAGGATGTTTGGGTTCACAATGTATGGTTACAAAAGTGAATAATAAAATTGTAAGTTCCTACTATTTCAAGGAAGAAGAAAAAAAATAAAGTTTTCATAATTAAATTGGAAATTTGTGACTTGCTGTAAGTAAATTCACAAAATAATCGATTTATACTGGGAATAGAACAATCATTCGATAAGAAACTCTTAACTTCAAGGTTAAGGTCAAAGGTGATGTATTTTTAAAACTGCACTGAAACGAGCGCTGTTCTGTGTTTGGGCAAGTCAGTTCAAAATCAAAATTTATGCTAAAAATGATAGTGAATGTTTCTAAAGCAAAAAGGCAGGAGGAGAATATGCAAATGTTTTAAAGAATCATAAGAGAAAAAATAAGATAGGAAACATTAAATTTTTTGTAAGAACATTTATTATGCGAATAATAACAGGAAGTGATTAATCGGGTATTTCTAAAATAGATGCAAACATTTATTTAAAAAAGCGAATTCATAATAGTATTGATATTTGAAACTATTATAATATATTTTTTTAATACATTCTTATTTCTGACTTTGATGTCAATAACATTTAAAAACATTAAGTTGCACAATTACCTCAGCTAATACATTTATACTTTAAAAGAAAAAAAAATATTTTTAGAACATTGTTTGAAAGCTTATTAGAATATAAAGAACAAATATTATAGTGTATTGGCTAATTTCCTGATATTTTTTAAACATTAAATTTGAATAGAAAGATAGAAAGCAAGCATTTCAAGCAAAACTCAGGTTTCTATGTATTTAGCATGTATAAAAAAATACTTCATTTCTGAAGGGATATGAAGACGGAATATGCTCTAGAGTTGCAGCATTGAGTTAAAACGTACACTTTCTTTTAAAGACGATATATATATTTTTTTTTCATTAACCGCAATCATTACTGCGCGATAACTTCTCTGCGGTAAGTCAATAACATCAATGTAAACAGTTCTACAGTTTCGGCTGAATTCGATAATGCCATAGGAGGAAAAAATAAATAAATTGCAAAGCTGTTTTTTTTTTTTTCTTATCTCTCTTTGGCTTTATTAGAAACTTAAGCTTAGAGTTCAGAAAACATGCTTATGTTATTTTAGCTTAAATCATTTTCAGTTGCATCAAATGTTAAATATACGCAGATCTGTTTGATGTTTGGACACTCTTTTCACTTAGTTTCTTTTTGTATCATTTCCTTACATGCATTTCTTATAATAGGTTCTTTGATTTAAGGCTATCCAATCAGATTCTACAGAAAATTATATAATTTTATATTGTCATACATCTAAGTGTGATACACGAAAAATCTATCTTCATAGGTGAAATATCCTCGCATTGCTGAGGCTTGAAATGTGCCAGTAAATGAAGTGTCATTCCTGTTCATAATTGAATTGAATTATTGTCAAACATTTAAAAGAGGTTCGAACTTCTTAGCCGAAATATCATAACATGATAATGTTTTGATTCATGTATCTATATTAATAATAAAGATAAATATGTGTGCGTGTTTCGTTCTACAGACCGTTTGACTTACAGCTCCCAAACTTGGAAAATAAATACCTTAGAGGGTAAAAATATGCACCTTATAGCGATTTTTTTGAACTTTTAATTAGAATTTTAATTAATTAAAAATTAAGTTAAATTTTTGGGGGTTTTTTGCTATAACTTCCAAAAGTGTTAAAAAACAGCACTAAAATTAATTTTACATCATTTTAAAATACAGAAGAAATTTCTTTTTAATTATACCAATTTAATTATTTTTATTTATATTCTGTGAAATTTTTACTGGATTTTTTTTTGTTGCCCTGAAATTAAAACCATTTTCATTGTTTCATCAATTTTTAACCTCATGACTGTCTTCCATTGTTGAAAGCTAAAAACAAACAAACAATGAATTTAGTTTAATATCTGTGCTGTTTACAAACAAGTAAAAAAATGAAGTTACAATATCACGAAATTTAACAGATAGATTAACCCTATTTAAGCAGGAGGTAAATATCTTACTACCACCTTAAAATATCTTGCAAAAATTGTAGCACAAAAACTGACCAGAAATGGACAAAAGTGTCACTTTCACGTAATGTTCCATTGTGTGCAGCTCCTTGTCTTCTGCTGTTTCACCAGAATAATTAAAAATAATGAATTAAGTAATCTACATTGTATTTGGTTTTTTTACCATTTATTACATGCGTAATTAATATATTTTAAATTTTGAAATTACTACTAATAAATAGTTTTACAGAAAGGCATATTTATTAGTGAAATTATTAGTATTTCTTATTTTTTCTATTTAATATGTAAGTAAAATGTTATAGCTTGTATCGGGCGGTAGTAAATATGTTATCATCCTTATTATAAACAACAGACACAATAAGAATTTTTTTAAAAAATACTTCTCTGGTCATAAATTAGCTTTATTTCTCTAATTATAGCGTAAAATATAAATTTTGGAAGAAAATGGCTTGTGCTCGTTAAAGGTGATGTTTACATTTTTAATAGCTCTTTGCTGTTATAGAACTATCTCAGTTAGAAAGTTTCATGTACACATTAAACAAAACTAAAGTAAGTCGATTAAAGTAACACGTCTTTAATGTTTAGCAATTTGGTGGAAAATCATGGACATGGAATTATATCTAAACGAATCATCTGAAAAAAAAATGTAACAAATATCCCTGGCGCACCATCTGATTATTTGAGAGACTTGTCTAACATTTGTTAAACATTTCTCTCAATTATACTAGCTATAAAAACTGAGTTTACAGTTTACATAAAAACTATAAAATTTTTTGTCCTCGCAACACGCGTGTGCATAAAGATAACAACTAAAAGAATGAAAGTATTCGTGTAAAATATAATTTAAAATATATTTTAAAATTTATCAAAATTAGAAATATTGTATGGTATTAAAACTGATTTTATTGAAGGCTAATCATTTCAATTTTAAAGCGATGCAAAAGTGATTTTTATTTTTATTTATTTTGTATACGAAGTATAGAAAGAGAAAGTATTGTAATCGTCAAAACAATTCGAACTCAAGATTTTGACGAATCTTTACTTTTCAGACATGCTTGGTTGTCTCTCTGTAAACAGGATCATTCAAAAGGTTTTACACTTTTGAGAGCAAGAAATCCAGTTCTAAAACTCATTTTTCAGTTAATTTTTATTTTAATAATACATGAATTTCATAAATTTGGTAAACGGCGCTGTGAAATCCATTCTGTACGTATGGAAAGAACCAAAACTCTCCTACATTATAACACTAATCATTCTGGATTAATTTTAATGATAGATTTTTTTGGATATTTTTAAGGATAATTTAATTACACAGGAGCTTATTATCAATTTTCAATGATTTTATCCAGCTTTAATATATACATATGTTGGAACAAAATTTTGTAATGTCATATAATTTTAAACTAAGATTTATTCCTGGTTTGTACTTGGCCAGTTAAAAGACTGCCAGTTGACAACGCATGCGTTGAAATGCTGTTCGGTCCATGACAAGTAATTGTCCTGGTGGGACAACAGCATGCCTCTGTAATGTATTTTATTTTCTTCTTGCTCATGCGTTTGTAGAATTTGGCGATTTTTTGGTGTGGAAAAAATTGATCATTTATCATAGATGAATTCCGACATTTATTTGCTCTTTGTTCTTTCTGATGATATGTTGTGTTTATTTCCTTTTATTTGTTATTTCTTTTCTGTTGTTTTCCAAATGTAAGTATGCTGACTTTTTTATTTTTATTTTACCATATTTCTTTTCGTAAATACCCATCATTTTAATATGATGCGCAGTAAAAAGAAAAATCCAGGTATGCCAAAACGGCAGTTTATAGCCAAAAATGGAATGTCTGAATCTATGTTATGAAATTGTGGTAAACATAAATCAGTCCTTTCCTGTGCATGCGCTGCCCACTGTCCGAGTGTAAACCCCCATTAGGGTAATAAAAACATAGCAATATTTGTTGCCCTAAGGCGGATCGGATATCTCTAATTTTGTTTAATCAATAAAGCTATTATATTTATAATGGTAAATTTTTTGGGTGATATGGTTCAATGATTTATATAAAATAAATCTTCAGATTTTTTTTATTAAATCCCCCTAATTTTATGACCTAGATGTACAAATAATGCTAAAATTGTCTTAATCATGTATGCTTTTAAATGTAAAGAATTCCTAATTTTTATTAAAATACCTTCCAAATTGGAATATTTATATATTAACGAGAGCAAAGATAATTTTTAAAAAGATTCCATGACCTTCTAAATGCAAATATGTAACCACACATACTTTAGAAAAACCATCTCTATTTAGTCGAATTCAATTTTATTGAAAAATATCTGTTGAATTCATAAATATAGAAATTAAGCCTTTCAGCATTCATTCATTTCATACTGAACCTTCACATGAAATATGTTCATTCATTTCATGCTGAAATAACTAATACATAAAATGAAGATGAAACACTTCAATTTTAGTGCAGAAGAAAAATTATTTTAAACTGTCATATCAATCCACTGAATGAATATATTCCTCAATCATATGGATTTCAGAAATGTGCTAAAAAAGTGTTTTTATCGATTTTCTTCCTGTAAAATCCTACTATTTCTTCTTTTTTTCTTAACTATTCATGTAAACAACTAAACGTAATATTTTCAGACAACTTCAATAAAAATACTAGTTTAAAAATTTGTTTTTTTAATTTTAAAACACGTATTTCCGAAACGTTAAAAACGTTACGGTTTGAACCAAACAATATTTCTAATTTGAAAAATTGAGAGGAAAAAACTGTTGCTATAGTTATATTGTTTTGATTTTAGATTATTTTATAGAAAAGCTTGGCAAAGAGTTGGAAAAGACGTAAAAATAGTTTGACTGTTGATTAAAAAATAAACACTCCAAAAACCAAACGATTTTCTATTTTCCCCAAAATATTTTTTTTTATGATTTTTTTTAAAAATATTTTTTATATTTCTTCATGAGAATAAAGTCCTATATAAGATATATATAATCTTGGTTGAAAGTAAAGATGTTGAATTACTTTTGAAACTGGAAATTCTGCATTGCATGGTTAAAGGACTTTTTATCATTCTCTCTTATTATGTTTCCGAGAGTTGAGGTACTCGTTGGAACACTTTTGTCAAAATGAGAATTTCATTTAATTACTCGCTATGAAAGTATTTTAATGCATTTTCTCTATCAACGTCATAAAAAGGAAAAGGAAAGATATCTAGTTTGATATGGCATATCGGTCATTTACCTACAGAAATCAATATATTGACCACAAAAAAAGCAACAAGTGTCGACATTGTTTGATTGACTTGAACGTCAAATTTTCATCTCCTATATGTCTTTTGTTTGAAATTATCCTAAAAGTTAACAGAAAATTTGAAATATTTGAATATTGCAATTACATTTCTTTTAAAAAATATTGAGAATTCAAATAATTGCATAATCCCAATAAATATTTAATTTAATGTGAGAAAATATTCTATTTACATGAAGGAGACTTTAATCGCTGGCATTATCTGATCCGTTCAAGACAGACACTTCTACACCTTTAATTTAAAATATGTTCTAAATGAAATCAAAAATTATATTTTATGCTATTTTAGTAATAGAAATACTTCTGACAGAAACTAAGAAATCTAAATTTTCAAAATTTTCCTAATATTATTAATCATACTTAGCAGCATACATAATGTTGACACACTAACAAAAAAGCATCCACTAGAGTTGCAATAACCCACTTTAGAGATGGATTGGCTAAAAATAATGATATCTATTGCTTCATAACTCGATCGGTTTTGGTTGCAGAATGAGATTTAATGTATCAAGATCATTTTCTATTAAATATGATTAATGAGATCTGGAGTCTACATAAAAATTTAGTGTTCGTAATTTTTCCAGTAGGCATTTATTGATTAAAAGAATATAAAATATGTGGCTTTTATTTATTTTACATTCTTTAGACTACGTTTCGAAATGGAAATACATACGTATTTATCTCCATCTATTTAGATATTAGCTACTGGATTACGATCGGAGAGTGAGCCATGTATATAGAATTCCGTGTATATAAATTTATGAAATGCGAATCATGTATATAGAATTGAGCGTATATAAATTTAGGAAATGCGAATGTTGTATATAGAATTCAAAGTATATAAATTAACGTAGTGTGAGATATGTATATAGAATTCAACATATATGAATTTATGAAAAGCGAACCATTTATAAAGAATTCAACATACATAAATTTATGAAGTACGAACCTTATAATATAGGATTCAATGTATATAAATTGATATGGATGCATATATATATGTAATAACCCTAATAATTACCCTAAAAAATGTTAGAACTTTTGTTTAAATCGCTTGGAGAGATTTTGATGTAATTATTAAGCATGCTTCTCATCCATTGACAAAAATAATGTATCTGAGAAAGATAGAAGCAAGTCATCGAAAAATATTTATCAAAAGAAACTAATTGGCTCGAAGTTTTATATTCAGAACTCCTAAAAGATGAATTTAAAAATGGTTCTAACAATGTATGAAGTGTGTAAAACTTCGAATATTTCATGCATTCAAATAAAAAAATAGAACCTTTAAAATTCTTAAATTCCTTTAGTAAATTGTTTTACTGAAATTTGAATAATTTTCTATTAATAAAATAATATTACTTTAAATTATATTATTTGTATCTTTCTCTGCATCCAGTTGCACACAAAAGTTAGTAAAAATATACAAACTGGGAAGCGAAAGTTACTTTGCAAGTTTTGAACACTTAGTGGTCATAAAATAACGTAAAGTAATTAGAGTTATATTGTAAGAAAATCCTTTCAGTCAAATGTAATCAAATGCTGTCTGCAATTTATTCCTAGCATGGAATCTTAATCTATGCAAATGATTCTAACTTTCACTATTTGTGCCATTGACTAAATTGAAAGAATTTGCAGAATTACCACCACAGCTGATATGCATTCAGAATCTTCTATTTTTTGCAGATAGGAGCATCGTGCGGATAGGAGCATAATGCTCACGAACAGCGCAGAAATACTTCGTTAAGGAAATGTCCCCTACATCTAGTTAGTTAGCTGTTTACGTTTTGCAAAGCTCCTACTCATTCATACATGGAAAATAAGACAGACAGACTTCCTCAGAATTGGATAGAAATCTACAAATTCGATGTAAAATCCGCATACAAATTTCATTCTTGCAGTTTAAAGTATTTTGGAATTATCATGATCACAGACTGACAGACATATTTCATGCCAAAAATATGCTTTTCGAACATAAATCTCCATTTCGAATGTTCTGACAATTACAATACTTCCTTTATACTTTGTATACGAGAGAGTAAAAAACGGAAAGCAAAAGAACAAATTATCAAGTTACCAAACAAATTAAGTTAAGTGGGCAACAATAAATATTTCAAGCAAAAGCAGTAAGAACTCAATTTGTCCTGGTTTAACTTCCTAAGAAGCAATTACTTCCGGAATTCTGAAATAAATCATTCTTGGGGGGAAAAAATGTGTCGAGTTTCAAAAATTTCTTTTACTCACTGTAACTCCCTCTTCTTTACTTTAGAACGAAGCACATTTTAGCGTGACTCGCAATCATGATTCGATAGAAAATTTGTAAAGAATTGCCACAAAAACTTCTTTTAAAGAGTAAATGATTTACATTTTCGAATTTTTTTTGTCTGGTTTTTAGAATTTTTTGTGACATTCAAATACAATCTGCTCCGTTACGTTAAGCAACCTTCAGTTTTTTTTAAGAAATATTATGACAGTCGTATTTAATAAATTGATTTTAAATGACCTGATCTTAATGATGCCCTGCTGCTGAAGTAAAACGTTGTCAGACATCGAAAAAATTTTTGTATCGATCATATACTGCTTTCTTGAGCAAAGAAATATGCTACTTTTTTATTATTTAAGCAGAATATGTAACTAAGTGATAAATTATGGGTAGGTTACAATTGAAAGGGTTCGCTGCACATCAAAAGTCTGGCATCGGTTCAAAAATGCATAGAAATAGAAGATAATGAATGCACAAAGAAGCTTTCTATTCTATAAAGATAACCAAATTTGGAAGATTATTTTGTTGTTTTGAATTCTACATTAGTCATTACTAAAAGTAATAAAAAATGTTGACAATAGGCAAAAAAATATTTGGTTTATAGACAGAGAAGTGTTTTCAATGGAGTCAGATCATTACCACGTGCGACAGGTCACACGCTACGTATTAATTTAATTTCTGAATCTTTTAAGAATCTTGATAAAGGAAGGATGGATATGGCTTTTCAATTCAGCAAAAGAGAAAGTGCTTTGAAATTTCAGATAGCATGCGCAGTTGTAATTGTCACGTGAATGGATTGCATAAAAAATGAATGTTAATTTTGTCTTAAATCCTATGTCAGAAAATAGATTTAAAAAAACAGAAATACCATATAGGGGCAATTTCAAGATGAATCGAATCCTTTTGAGAAGTTTCATAATTTAATAATGCCTTAGGTGTTGTCTGTCTGCCTGGTTGTCATATGAGTTGATCATATTAACCGTTGCTTTTTGTGTATACCGATTTTATGATTTTTACATTACGCAATTTACAGGAAGAATGGAAGCTTTTTTTTAAAATCATGCTAATAAAAGTAAAAGCATAAATCTTATTTCGAAATGAATGCCCAAGAAGACACTTCAATTTATTTACCAAAATATCAAAAGCACACAAGGGAAATATTTAACGAAATAATAAAGTTGATTTGATAGTAATAAAAGCATTATTAGAAATTAATTTTGAAACATTGAGATAATTAAAGAAACATTGAACGGGAAAAAAAATTGCTATCACTTGAAAGTTAAATTTTGAAATGTTGAGTACTTAAAAACTAATTTTTTGAAATTTAAATTAGGGTAAAAGCGATTTTTGTGAAAATGAAGCTATCGAGGAAAAAATTTAAATTGATAATTATTTTTAATGAATTTAATATATAATTATTTTTTTAAAAAAGCTTTTCTAATTATCCTTATTACATAAGATATGATTATGTGCCAAATCTGATAACTGAAATTCATCAGTCAATTCTGGGTGAATGGCGCGTTTTAAAGATACTATCCCTGGCTGCAATCATTATCGAGCTAAAACTATGCAGTCACTTTTTGGATATACTATTTTCATTCGGCAGTAAAAAAACTAAGGGAAATTTTCTTACTGTATTTCAAAAGATGAGAAAGGTTCTTTAGACATTCTTCCATACTTTCTTGAGTAATTTTACATGATGATAGTAAAATAGAGTATGGGATTTTAAGGAAAAAACACCGCTCCTCATTGGCAGATTTGGTTTCTAATTTGTGACATGTCAAACATTTGCATGCGGAGATCATCTTTATACGATTACATGTATGCATCTCTGCATAACAGATTATTGCTATTTTCACTACACATTTTTGCATAAACCTAAACAGAGAGTCAATAATAAACTGATTCGTAAGAAAATGAGATACAAATCTGCATTTGATGTGTTTAAACAAAATGCCAAATGTCATCCATCAAGAGAGTAGGATTTCAGAGCTGTCGTGTTTTCATTCATTTGAAGAGACAGACAGATTTTCCTGAGGCGGACTCTGCTCAAAGATTTGATTGTTAAGTCGATCACACCATATTTCATCTAGTCAGTTTGCTCAGAGTTGATATATTGTGTTAACGGTCAAAAAATAATAACGCACAATAAAATTCTAAAAAGGACTTCTTTCAGACAGTTCGAGGCCTTAAGTGTGAGATTCCTCAAAGCATCATGGTAATATATTGCCTGATTGTGCTTTTAACTCAGTTTTAATTTATTTTATGCATTTTATGTCGAGAAAGGAGGAATAATTTTTTATTTTCTTCCTGCTGTCCAAGAGCTTTCGAATTTTGTACTCTTGTGTATTCTCGAGGACAATACACTTTGAGAACTTAGTTAATCAATTAATTTAGTTAAAGTTTGATTCCGTTCGAAAGGCAGTATCCAGTAATGAATTTGAGAACCCGTTGATGGCTAGATTCTTTACTATTTATAATAATGAGTCAATCAAAAACAAACAAAAAAAACCCCCAAAAAACAGTCAAGAATTTATATTTTTTACTACACTATTAAATGCATTTTTGAAATCTATTTACAACAAGCTTCTCTTTCTATAGCGCTAAATAGAGACAGCAGACTATATTTAATATTTTATTCAAATTATGATCTTCAGAATCTGAAATTCACAAATGGGCAACAATTACTAAGTCCAACGAAAGGCCAAACATTGAATTATTAACATTTTTGGTTAAATTGCAAATAATTATCATTATGCTTGCGTGCCAGCATTCTGCCAGTGCACAAAATCCACGGATACATTTATTTCCATTTATTGTATGAGCACAAAGTATAACCTTTTATATTGCAATACAGTATTACTCTTTTATTTATATACATTTCAAGGAATTAGAAGAACAGTGATGCAGGAAAAGGCAAAAAGTGAAACTACTTAAAAATATCCAGATAAAAGTTAGGCAAACAGTGTATCTGTGCTAATAATAAAGATGGGCGTGTTCGACAGACCAGATCGTTTGACTTAGAGTATCAAATATGCCACATGTATATTTTGGAGGGTGGAAATGTGCACCTGGGAGCTATTTTTTGGAATTTTAAATATAAATTTTATTAATTAAATGAAGCTCAATTTCGTTGTTCTCTCGCAATAACTTCCAAAATTATTACTACTTAAAAATAAATTTTACACCATTTCGAAATTTTAAGTAATATTTATTTAAAAGTAGTTCGAACTTTAGCAGTTTCATAGCAATATTTCTACTATCAATACATTTTTGCCCTGAAATTCAAATCGTCAGATATTTAATCATGCGATTTTCTTCCATTCTTGAAAACTAAAGAAAATAATTCTGCGTCATATCTGTGTACTTTACAAAGTAGATAAAAAATGTAAAGTTACGATATCGCGAAATTTAGAAGATGGATGGATTGGAAATGTATGCTTTGAAAATGCTTGAAATTGAAAATGTATGCTTATGATCATGGGATTGATTTGAATCATAGGAAATGATTTGACACATGATTTGAATCATAGATTCAACAAAAGTGCCACATTCATACCAAAAATGAGTCATTCGAAACTATTGTACGCCAATTAGGCATCCACGGACATGACAAGCTCATAAGACAGTATGCAAGAAAGTTTGGGGAGACCACTCCCACTGGTTTGTCATGTCCAAATCAAAATTATTTTTAAACCTTTCTACAGATAATGCAAAAGTTACTCTAACCATCCCTAATTGGTGCACAAAGCCATTTTACTACGATTTTTCCAATCTTATGCTCCCAATGGTATGCTGTAAACGGTGAGAAACGTAACATTTTATAAACGTAATTGACCGTTACGAAAGTAGGAAAACAATAAGAAACGCTTCACTACGAGAATGGAAATATGCGAGGTTATTGTAAGATGCATTTAAATATCTAGAAATGGATCGGGACTAAAATGATCTGAGCTAAATCAAAAAGATGTCAATGGAGTCTTGAAAAATAATCAACAATAAAACGATACTTTCTCCTTTTAAAGAGCAAATAAAATGAATAACATCCAAAAAATACTTTATAATTCCTTTCATTTTTATTTCAAAGTAATCCCATTCCACAGAAGATTGATTAGCAGTTTTTGTTGCTAGAAAAAAAAGTCGCTTCACGGATAAAGCTTGTTTCTTAACTTCAGAGAGAATAATCTTTCATTAAAGTGAAGAAGCTGAATTAGAATAATTATTTTGTCAATTGCCGGAGTGGCTTAAAGATTTTTTTCTTACTTTAATATAATTAAATGAGATTTCTGTTTTTTTTAAAAAGAAAGTCCGGTTTTATTTCTATCAGAAATAATTATGAGGAACAACTAAAATTTTATAGACAGCAAAGAATAAATTAAGCACGATAGGAATGGATCGCAAACTTCTTTTTCGTTTCAGGTCATTATTTTTTTTTTCTTTCTGAGTAATATAGTTGCTGTTGCTGAAGATTTTATCTCCTTATATGCAAGGTATTTCTAAAAGGAAGAGAAAAACGTTAAGGGTAGACCGAGAATAGAGAAGATGTAGTTTTTGCAATAAAACGTGAAAAGATCGGACATATAAAAAGTGACGGATTTGGCATTGAAATAATTAAAAAAAAGGATACAGCAAATAATGTATATAGCTCAGATTTCATAGCAATGTCTTTCATATTCGCTGTTAAAATAAGTGTGTATCATTTCAAAAGTCTTTATGTGCGCTAATTTGATATAATACAAATTTTTTTTTGATATTATGTACTATCACATTTGTATCCGTGCAAGGTTTCAATCATGCAACTAGGTTGGAATGCCATTATAGTTTTGTTATTTACATGATGTTTCTAAATTAATACCGAAACTTTGCAGTACTATTAAAATAAATAAAGTATAACCTTATTGGTCATCATAAAATACAAATAACAGTTAAAAATTTAAATTTAACATGTCTATAAGTGTTCATTATAAGCAAGCACTTCCAAAAATACTAGCGATATCGAAGCGATACTTGATGAATTTGGACACTTGCAAACAATAAAGGACCCTCCAGAGAAAATGCATATTGGAACAAAAAAAAAGAATAAAAAATATTACATTTTACATTACTTATTAAATTGCGAAATATTAAAAATGCATGAAATACATTAAATGTGCGTTAACTTTTTACATTAGGAGAGAGCTAAAGACAATATCTTTGACAAAATGTCCTTAATAGAAGATTTAATGATAGGAATTTTTACGAGTTCTTGGTTGTCAAGCAACACCCAATTTCTTGGCCATCTAAGCCTGTTTCCTCGCCACAATGCACAGGCTTTGATCACGTGATTTATAGAGTCTTCTTTGGTGCCACACTGACAAATTGAGATATCGAAGCGATATGATAACTCATTTCATATTCTCTCAGCATCGCTGATGTGATGCTTTGAACGTCTGCAGATAGGTCTTAATTTTATCAATGACAGTTGACGGGAAAAACATCTGCTGTTTGATACCCCAGAAAAAAAAGACAATTATCGCCCTACACGCATGCCTCTTTCCTCTCAAGTTTAGTTTAGTTTATTTATATTAAAGTCGCATTTTAAAGCAACACTAGTGCTGTTTTAAGACGAACCTTGTAATTGTGAACCATGGTCAGATGACGAGGACGACACCTGAGCTGGCACCCTTTCTTCAAGCTTCCACACCATACCAACGGGAGGATGTTTGGCCCTTACGGATTTAACTCGCACTAGACCCGCTCATATGACAGTTCTTCAATGGAATCGGGTCTGGAACCTGAAACCCTCGGTTTCGAAGACGAGACCTTATCACCAGACCACCAAAGCCCACAGTATCGTTCAAAGGTTTCACACTAAGCATGCAAGAAAATTGTGGGATAAGTTATAACACCATTTTGATATCCTTCGCATTTCTGGAGGGGCTCATATTGAATACTTACAACTGAGCTGAAATTAAACTTCCAATTTTGCTTCTTGATTTCTAATGAGTACTAAATCTATATTTTGTTTTACTTTTTTTTTTAAAAATATAACTACAAAGACAGTATATTCATTTATAATTACCTTGCATTAAATCTGTTATACATTTCATTATGTGTTTCCTTTGTTACTGAATGCACTTGCAAAGATCTCCCTGTAGAGGTATGTGCTGCCTCTCTCTTTTTTACTGCTTTGGGGATACCATGATATTATAATAATAGCTGCTTCCTGAGTGTTTGACCCATCAAGTTCATTCCATGATATCGTAAACATCTTTATATTGCAGTGAAAAAATAATAGTGAAATAATACACACCATATGCGGAATTAATCTATGAAAAGCTGTTACAAATCTCTGCTAGTTTTATACTCCTATCTTGTTATTTCTCCGTATCTGAATGGCAGCATTTCTACTAATTAAGCGCAAAATAACAAGATAATATATGAACTGTCAAAAGCTAAGATAGATTCTTTAGGCTTATATAAAATATATAAGTGTTTGTGGATGAAAATAACATAAATACATTTGTCTAAATAAGGAAGAATGTATGGAGAAGTATCTATAAACAGCTACTCCGTTCTGCTCAAAGGCACACGGATAAATCCGAATGATCGGTTTTCCACGACAGCATTGGCGGGATTTAAGGTTGAACACTAAAGGCCAATATTGGTTACGATACAACTCTCCCCGTAGGAGAGACGTCCTGTTTTCAGTAGGAAGTAGCTGACTCCACATCATTTCTATAACCATCAGGATGGCTAGAATCAACTACCAATCTAGAAGTTTCTCACCCCCCCCCCCGCGTCTGAAGTATGGAGGTGAAAAATACCCCGGAAATGTATAGAATAGTGTGAACTGAAATGAAGTCACTAGTAAAGTATGGAAATTCAGAATTTTGGTTCTGACTGAATAGCATCATTCAGATTTTGTTTGCTATGGAAAAAACACAATATTTTTTCTTATAAAATAGAGCTTTTTAGGAAAATAAAACATTTTAATTGAAATGAAAAAGCAAATTTCTCTAAAATTGGATTAAAGTATTCAATTTACAAGATACGTTATTTGGATACCCAGAACACAACCTCACCTTTTTTTATCAACGTGAAAGACTTTTCATCCAAGAAGATTTCAAATAAATGCTCTAAAAAAGAGATTATTTTAAATACCAGAGATTGCGGTATCTTTTTGAGTTCCGATGCCTTCTCAGCCAAAGCTTTCTGTCAACCGAATTTGAGAGGAAAAAAGCAGGTGTCAAAATATCAAGCGATAAGAAAGTTTGAAAAGTCAAGACTTTGTACTTCTTTGAAAAGATTTCTTTCAAAAACAGAGCATATTTTTCTTTATCTCTGTGCTATTTTTAGAAGAAACCAACAGCAGAATTTTCACTCACAACTCACTTTTGCAATAATTTTAATATTTCTTCTGCATTAAATATTTTGAGAGTCACAACTGAAAATTTTAACCAATATACATTTTTAATAAATGTATTTAAAGAAATTGTGACACATTTCATTGATATGAATTAAAGTTACACTCGTGTAAACAACCTTATATTGTTGTGTTATTCATTTATTCGTCCTGATCAGCAGTTATTTAGGAGACAATTTCCAATACAGAAAACCATTTTTTTACTTTCTGTTATCTATATCTATCTATATACTTATAATAAAGCTCAATGTGTGTGTGTGTGTGTGTGTTGGCGCTCTACAGGCCAGACCATTCAACCTACAGCTACCAAATTTGGCACGTGTATACCTTGGAGGCCGGGAATGTGCACATGGGGGTTATTTTTTCGAATTTTTAAGTAGAATTTTATTTATTTAAAAATTAAGCGAAATTTTGATGTGTTTCTGCTATAACTTCCGAAAATATTACCGCACAAAAAAGATTTTTACATGAAGTTAAAGATCAAAAATTTATCTTTTAAATGATACTAATGTTTTAATCTTAAAATTAAATTTCTATTTTTAATGAATTTTTAAATAAATATTTTAACTATGTTTTTCAATAATTTTTTTCGTAAAAAATAAAAATTAAGATTAAGCACGTTTCGAATTCATGGGAAAAAATTAGCTTTTTTCAAAGTGTTGCCATCACATTGATCAAAGCCCCAATTAAAAATAAATTAAATCTTTTTGGAAATGAAATCTGCAAAAATATAATTTTCGGGACGTGTCTGTAGGAAATGAAACAAATATGAAATATTATTTTTTCTAAAAAATAAATTCAAGAAAAATTATTTTATGATCTTCTACACTCTCTATACAGGGTGTTTATTTATTCCCGGACCCATTTTGATGTTTAATGACTCATAAAATAATGAAGATATAAACAAACTTATGGCATTTATTGATGGAATAACTCATATATTTTCCTTTTCAGGTTTGAATATTTTTACTTTTGCAAATATCATCTGCGCGTGTTTTTAATTTCAGATAATTTCATTTTCCAGTCTAAATATCTGTACTTTTCTAAATATCGTCTGCTTATTAATTGCATTTTTCTCTCTTTTGTTTTTGGCAACTATTGAAATGTTATGTTTACTTTTGATGTGTTTGTTCTATGTAGTACTTCTAATAAAGATCAATGTGTGTGTGTGTGTGTGTGTGTGTGTGTGTGTGTGTGTGAGGTGGCGCTCTACAGGCCAGACCATTCAACCTACAGCTACCAAATTTGGCACGTGTATGACTTGGAGGCCGGGAATGTGCACCTGGAGGTTATTTTTTAGAATTTTTAATTAGAAATTTATTTATTTAAAAATAAAGCGAAAATTTGGCGTGTTTCTACTATAACTTCCGAAAATATTACCGCACAAAAAAGATTTTTACATGAAGGTAAAGATCAAAAATTTTTATCTTTTAAATGATACCAATGTTTTAACCTTAAAATTAAATTTCTATTTTTAATGAATTTTTAAAAAAATATTTTAACTATATTTTTCGTACAAAATAAAAATAAAATTTATGTTGCACGAGCACGTTTCGCATTCATGGGGGAAAATTAGCTTTTTTCAAAGTGTTGCCATCACATTGATTAAAGCTCCAATTAAAAATAAACTAAATCTTTTTGGAAATGAAATCTGCAAAAATATAATTTTTGGCATGTGTCTGTAGGAAATGAAACAAATATGAACTATTATTTTTTCTAAAAAATAAATTCAAGAAAAATCATTTTATGATCTGTTACACTCTATATTATTAATCCAATAAATCAGTTTTATTTTAAGACAAGTTTTGTTTAATATGAACAGGATATCCATTCAAATCAGGGCCACACAGCTAATTTGTAAACCTTTAGTAAGACAAGGATTTGCTCAAATGGTCTAAATGGAAAATGATTATATTTTATGGAACTTGATTCAATAAATACTCTAATAAACAACGAATTTTTGATTTTACATAAAGCTTCTGCTGTGGAAATCACGATTAACAAAATGTTCTTGAAACACTAATATTTTAAATAAAAAGAATTTATTTCCAATCAACTAAACCAATCACTTAAACTGAATGAAAATTTGAATATCACTATTCAATAAAAAAAGGATAATTTTAGATTTTTCATCGATCGTTTCAAAGAAAATACGCCAATCAGCGCGCAGGTTTCTCAAGATTAATTGGCCTAAGATTATGAAAATGTTGAGTTTTTCTAAATTTTTAACATTCAAAACTTCATAAATAAGTCTTAGTTGATCGTGGAAAATAGAAACATTCATTCATTTATTTAAAATTTGGTGTGTCCAGAATATTTCTCAGAATATGATACCTTACTGCATTAAATTTAGACTTCATAATTTTTGAAATACCTTTATAGGCCGGAACAAAATATTATTATTGATTTCATTTCAATCCTTTTGAAAGCAAAACTAAAAACTGAATTTTATGCTGAATCTGAGAAATTTTTGTTGAATTATTGTTTGAGATATTACATAAATTATGAAAAAATATTTTGTAGTTCACATAAGACTTAAATACCGAGCGATTCTGTTTGCAATACTCATATTCAATAATAATAGTAATTAATAAATAACAATAAAGATGATAAATAAAATAAAACGGTTGGTTTTATTAAAAAATATCTTTATATTAATTGCAATTTCATCATTTCCACTTTAAATTAAAGTTGAAGTTTTACCGGAAATGACAACAAATTAGCAAAATATATATAGTAAATTGAACGAAACGATCTAAACAACAGTATAAGTTTGGTATGACTATCAAAATTTGAAGATTAAAAATGTTTTCTTTGAGAATCTATTACGACACCAGTTACTTAAAATATTTAATGGAAAATTGTAGCGAGCGGTAAGACTGGCGAACCGGCTGGTCACCAAAGGCGGCTAATTATGCAATAAAAAAAAGTTGCCAACCAAGAGTGCTACTAATTCTATCACTAAATTCATGAAACTCGTACAATAGCGGACTTCACGGAACTCTTGGAAGGACATTTCCCTCATTTATTATTTTATGATTTAACTAGAATTAGAACAAGAAACGCCAATTAACGGTTAGATGAAGAAAGCTATGGCATAGATTATTTAATAAAACTAGCCAAACTTAACCAAACAGCTTTCTCGCCAAGATTATTGACTTTTTAGAGTAGTAAAAATTAATATGGAATGCATTTTTTAAAACTTCGGTTTTATTTGATACTGTTCAATAATATGACTTTAAAAACTCCTCTGCAACAAATTATTGTGGGCACAAACTAAAAGCAGCATACATACTATGAAATATTAGCAAAAGTGAAAATCCTATTTTGAAATGAATGATAAGAAAAGCAATTTTTTAAAATCTTAATTCTAATATTTGAAAAATCACGCAATTTAATATTTTGATGGAGGAGTTTGAATTTCATAACTTTAAAAGCATCGTAGCATTATAAATTAAACTTGAAAAATCATTCAAGTAAAGGAAAAAAACTATAAAAAATGAAATCTATATAATTAAAGAGATAATTTTTGAGTTTTAAGATTATGCGAAATTTTAAAGATAGTTTCGCGCTTTGCTTGCGAAGATGTTTTATAGAAACAAAGAAAATGCTGCAGCTGCACTTTGAGAGTTTCATCGAGAATTTACGTAAACGACTTGGAGATACCAAAACATGCTCGAAACTTTTGTTGCACCTCAAGTGCAACAGCGCTAGTGTCTTGATTCAATTACCTTTCTGCAAGATGGAGCGCCTCCACACATTGGACTCTGCGTACAGCAGTTTCTTAGGCAACATTTTACTAATGGTAAATGTTGCAATTAAGATGTGTCTAATCATCTTGCGAGTTTTGTCTGTGGGGATACTTAAAAAATCTCGTTTATCGAGGACGCCTCGTAACCTTGGCAGATTTGAAAGGCAGTATCACTCTGTATCTATCAGTATCATTTGAGAAGCATCTTAATCGATCAATAACGATTCGCAGTTGAACAAGTTGTCTATAGAATGCATATTTTACATCTTGAAGAAGGGAGCCAAATTGAACAGTTTCCCGTGCATGGATAAGGTAACTAGCAATTAAATGTTTGATACATTTGAATAAAATATGTTACAAATGTGTATTTTGTGTCTCTTCACATATTTCTGGAAATATTTTTTCGCGTATTCCGTCTCTTTATGTCTTAGTGTATTCACCAATTCTGGAGCCTTTTCATTTAGTAGTTCACTGTACAGAGAACTCAGAGTAGGGGTGTTTTAATTTTGACCACCTTGTATTTAGCCGTTTTTAACGTAGCTTGAGTGTCCTGAGCTCTTTGTTATAGAGGATTAGAGATTGAATTCTACTTGCTCGCTTTAACTGCACAGCAATTAGTTTATTGTAGGAGCAATAAATTAAAATCATCTCATTCATAAACAAAAACAATTATATCTCTCTCTTTTATTCAAAGAGATTTTAAATGCTACATTAATAATTTTTTTTAATTTGGGGGAACTATTCAAATCTCCCTCTCATTCAGACTTTTTAAATGATTTCAATGTTTTCTTACTTTATAATTTGTACACGAAAGCATGAAAAAAAATGATAATGATAAGATACAACTGAGGAAGTAATCCAGTCGAATTGCCAAAAAAAAATATCAAAATATAGAAATAATGCATTACAGCAATTTTTATTGGTTTAAATTATTGAATTAGTTATCCGAAACAGAGATTTGCACCCGGATATGTCGCCGGATAAAGAGTGGAAGGGATGAAAATGAAAGTTGAGGTCCCAATTTCTTGGTAAATGAAAAGAAATTAATTTTGGGAGAAAAGTTTAAATTAAAGAGTTTTATCAAACACATCTATAAAAAATGGGGGTCGAACTTTATAATAGCTTAATTAAGTCTTGTATTAATTAGATTAGGTTTATAAAACGTACAATTTCGGCAAAATATGTTTCATTTTTTTTTTATTTCAGCTAGATTCTCAAAAATTCATTGAAGAACGTGTTTAGAAAGAAATGCGTATTACACATTTCAAATCAATATCTGCATTATTTTCTTGAAAGTAAAACAAAAACAATATGCTGAAAAATGCTTTTATTAGTCAGAATTTGTGGACCAAAAAATATCCAATTCTAAAAATGTTATTCCGCTATTTCTGTTGCTGATATAATGGTCTATTTAAAAAAAATGTTGTAAAGATGCAGTTTGAAAATAAACTCTTACATTATAACAATTAATTCTCGAGAGACATTTAAAAGCAACGTTTCATGGCAATAACAATTATAGAAGAAGGATCAAGAAAGATGAAAATAGAAGAAGGATCAAATTTAATTTTCACATTGCGTGTGAAAATCGACAAATATGATACTGTTTGAAATTGTCAAACAACATATTTAGAATAATAGGTTTTTCATTCGCTCTGCGAATTCTGAATGATAGAAAAATATTTATTTAAAGGCATTTTTGAAGATTGGTGTTTTAAGGATTAAGATGAATTTTTTCAAAGAAATGTCAATATTGATCAGAAATTTTTACCTAATATTACTTTTAATATAATATGTTTTCGAGCGGATTTCTGTAAATTGCACTCACATTTAAAAAAAAGAAAAGATTTTTCCAAATTTGCACTTTTTATAAAATTACTTCAAATCTAATTATGCTATCATAATGTTCGACCGCTCATTTTAAGGTGTTTTAAAAAGTATTAAAGTATTAAAAAAGTATTAGTAACAAGTATTAAAAAATACTTATATTTTTTTTATTCAAAGTTTTTTTTAGAATAATAACTTTTTATTACGTGTGAGTAACTAGTGCCTCAACTTCTACAGGACTCCTCTATTTTTTTTAACTGTTATCATATTTGGGTGTAAATAGAACCCTGCTTTGGATTGCATACTTAAGAATTGAAACTAATAAAATTGCTGTTGTGTTTTTCCTATATCAAAATCAAAAACTGGATTAAAAATCATTAAAGATTCATTCAAAAAACTTTTTAGTTTTGCTTCCAAGAAATTTCTATTTCTGCCATAGGTTTAGCGTCGCTTTATCTTGCATTGTTCATCTAATTGAAGAACGTAGTTGAAAGTCGAAGAGAAAACACGCCAAACTAATTCCGCTTCGCTTTGGCTTGACACTTCTTTCATTTGTCTTCCAACTCTGTAAAGTTCGCTTCTCCGCAAACACCCGAACCTTTGTAAGATGACAGTGCGCGACCATTTTCCAAATCCTTCGTTGGTATTATGATGGAAGTTGCAATGCAAAACAAACACATAATCCTCTCCCTGCTCATTAAATTTATTTCCATCTTATTTCGACCTTAAAGCGCGGACCAGAAAATAAAATGCGGAATCCGATTTAATTTATCGCAGTGCAGCAAAGGCAAACAAAATGGCTCGTGGGAGGATGCCAAGAACAATTCTCTTTGCTAATGCACTTTAAATCAGAATCGTCGAAATAAATAATGAATTATAAATTGCTTGTTTACGTTTAAAGAGAATTATTAGTGGAATTTTAAATTCGACTAAAACGAGGTTCGTGTACTTCACTACACTCGATAATGGAGTTAAATATAATCGTGCTTTGAAATGAGAATCAGTTATCTTTAATTCATTTACTGAATTTCGATGTCGGTGTCTTTTGATTGAACTCGATTGGGTGGCATCGCGTGATCGTGATGTTGAATAAATAAACGGCATCTATGAATCTAATGCATATGGTAATATGTATTGGATGTGTTTTTGTAACATTCATTTAAATATCGAAACAGATGCATTTTGAAATAGAACTTCAAAAAGGAATCTCAATATTCTTGTTTTGTGATCTAAATGTCATTATCTAAACTAATAACATTAGGCCACGAGATTGTTCCTGTATATTTTTGACTTCTTAGCTTGTAAACTATTAATATGGAATTTTGTGAAATGTAGGACTTTTTAAATCTTCATTTTAATGTTGGCAAAAGAAAATGGCATAACGTTTCTATAGATAATTTAAAATTTCATAAAATTAAAAATATTTACAAAATGTGCATTATACTTAAAAATTTATCAAAATTAAAGGAAACATTGTACAGAAAGTAAATAGATATAAGGAAAAGAGTAATTTTTTGTGTTTTCAGATAATGTGAAAACCATTTTTATAAGATATTTGGGTAGTAAATTTCCTAAGTACGCCATCAATTTCTGTTAGTAAGTTACAGCAATTGCTCATCTGATAGCGATTAGGAAATTTACGCGTTCGATTGAACCTTGTTTGATGCCTATTTTTTATATTTATTTTGTGTCCCTCTTCTTCTTATTAAATAAAGTTCTTGGCCAGTCTTATCGAAACCTTTCTAATAGCGCTTTTTAGCTTTATTGATTAGCGAAGAATTGTTGAACTAAGTGCAGTTGCAAAAACATTAAACATTCAATGAAACATTATATATATATATATATTGCTTTCGTTGTCAATTTAGTTTAGTTTTCAAACTATTTCTTGCTTTTGATTGGTTATATATATATATATATATATATATATATATATATATATATAACCAAAACAATTTCAAAAACGCAACAAAAAATACAACAACAAAAAATAAAATCTATTCAAACAACACCAAAAAAGGAACAGGTAAAAAACTTCATAGTATTTAGAGAGCGCAAATGCTGCTACTTCTAGAATACAGATGAACTGATACAAAAGTATAAAAATAAAGTAAAATGGAAAAACAAAAAAACCAAATAAAAATATTAAAAAAGATTAAAAAAGGAAGAATCCGGCCTGAAGACTTTTTCAAGGGTCACCCTCAGGCAGGGATTCAAAAAAGGGATTTTTTCTGTAAAGGAAATTAAGACAAACGTCTAATAATGATTCCTTCGTGACCCGAAAATCCCCTGAAATTAGGCCTAAGAGATATACCATTTTA
This sequence comes from Argiope aurantia, assembly GCA_026543865.1. Classification (NCBI taxonomy): domain Eukaryota; kingdom Metazoa; phylum Arthropoda; class Arachnida; order Araneae; family Araneidae; genus Argiope; species Argiope aurantia. The sequence continues at coordinate 75,289 of JAPMOR010005002.1, forward strand.
ACAGAAAGGAAAATACAAAACAACCAATTAGAAGAAAAACTACTAATAAGTAAAGATACACTAACAAAAAACACCAAAATACCAAAAATTGGTTTTTTTGTTTTTCCATTTTACTTTATTTTTATACTTTTGTATATATATATATATATATATATAATTGTAAAATTGTTTTTTTGTTATTGTATTTTTACTTATTAGTGGTTTTTCTTCTAATTTGTTGTTTTGTATTTTACTTTCTGTTAATTTGTATATCTCTTGGGCCTAATTTCAGAGGATTTTCGGGTCACGAAGGAATCATTATTAGACGTAATTGTCTGAATTTCCTTAACAGAAAAAATCCCTTTTTT
>JAPMOR010005036.1:0-57082 GCA_026543865.1 Argiope aurantia
ATTTTAAGCGTTTAAAAATTGTTTTTTTGTTATGTTTGTTTGATTATTGAAGGTTATATTTTATAATGTTTCTGGGTAATATTTTATATTACTAGGTTATAAATCATTTGTATCTTAATTGTTATATGTCTTGAAGCACTGAAAAAGTTACAATAATAATATTACAAAATATAGAAAATACTCATTATTTTAATTTTTGTAGGGGGCTCGTGTTTGGATCCCAGATCCAACACATGTGTGGGTTGGAGCAGAGGTAAAGAGATTTGGTAAAGATGAGCTTGAAGTGGAACTTGAAGATGGATCAGTAAGTATTTTTATATTTTGTTTTATTGAATCTATGACCCATATTTATAATGGATGTATTCAATATGATTGTAAATTCATAATGCATTAATATTTTAATTTTTACCATGGTAAAGAATGAGAAGAGTTAAAATCTTCAGAATAAGCAAGAGTGAAAAAAGATAATTTTTACTTTAAATTGTGCAGTGCTGCGTTGTTCTACTTCTGCTATTGTTGCCATTTTAAAATTAAATTAATAATTAAATTTTTTCACATTTTTGACTTGCAAGTACAAAAAAAAAAATGTTTAATGTAGATATAATTTAATGCTACTGTAATACACACTTTCATGTATTTTTCTTGTTTACCTTGTCTTAAATAATTATTGTTAAGAATTTGTGTTATAATTGATTTAAGTTATTATATGATATTTAAATTGTGTCTTAATGTTGCCTTATCCTGTAGTACTCTGAAATCAAGATCATATTTTATTTTTATTTAATTCAATTTTTCTTCCTACTGTTGTTAATTAAAAAGTTTTTCTTCTCACCAATTTTCAGACTCAGCTCGTTAAAGTCACCTCAGATGATAAATTGCCCCCTTTGAGAAATCCTGATATCCTAATAGGAGAAAATGATCTTACTTCCCTTTCCTATCTCCATGAGCCTGCTGGTAAATATTTTTCTTCTTTTTCTCACCTGAGACCTAAGAGTAAATATTTTTCTACTTTTTCTCACCTAAGAGTTTTTATTATCAGAGAAATAAATTAAATTTAGGTATTTATAATTATTGCATACAAAACTGCTTACACATATTTTATATGAAGCTATATTCCTGTTTTTAAATTTTTTTTTCATCCACCTTCTTATGAATATTTAGTTTTACTCATTTAATTAAACATTCTTTTAGGAATTTCAAAAGTCATTTTATGTATTTCATTTTTTTTCAAAATACAAAACATGACTTTTTTACATTTCTTATTACAGTATATCTTAATAAAACAACTTAATATTATTTAAATTAAAAAAATTTTGACGGTAAAAATTATTTTGAATTTATACATTATAAAATATGTAAGGCTGCCATTGGTTTCATTGCTATGGGTTCAAGTAATTGTTAGATATCAAAATTTGCTGAAACACGGAGTTTATGGAATATTTGACATCCATGGTATTTAAAGATATAAAAAATAATTTTCGTGAAAAGGGAACTTAAAATTTTAATCTTTTAATGCTACAAAAATATCAATATAAATATGTGTTGAATTTATTTAAAATTATATTTTTATTTATTTGTTGATTTAAAAAGAATGAAGTTACTTGTTTTACAAATATGCTTTGTAATTTAAATTCAGTATTCTTTAAAAGGAAGACAAGAGCTCCTTCAAACTGATAAAAATATTTCTAGATTGTTAATATGTATAAATAAATTAAAATCTGTTAATAAATTTATAGCTTCATTTCTATTTCGTATTTCTGTTAATAAGATTGATATAAGTTTTTCAATACAGATTTTATCTTTTACAGTTTTATACAACTTGCAAGTCCGTTTCTGTAACCAAAATGCCATCTACACGTACTGTGGTGAGTAACAAGAATTTATATTAGATTCTACTCTTTTATTTCATACTTTGTCTAATTTTTCAACTTGTTAAAAAAATTTAATTTAAAATAGAAAAAAACCTGCTATTTTTAGGTAAAAGTTTTATTTTTAGCATTTTTGGTATACAGTTTTAGCAAAGTTTGTACTTATTTGGTGAAAGAAAAATGTTTAGAATGCAAAATAAATAATTGGCTATTAATGCATCAGCATCTTATATTATGTTTTACCTCTTTCATTGAAAATAATAATTTTAAAGTATTTGTTTATGCACACTATAGCAATATATGCACACTATATATTATTTAATTTTGTGTTTCTTATTCTGTGTAGTATACTTTTATATTTCATAAAAAAAATTAAGTAATATCTTTCTAGCATTAAACCTGTATTTTTTTAAAATTTATTATTCTACTGTTGAATTATAGTAAAATTTTTGTTCTGAAAATATTCCACATAATGAAATGAAGAAAAATTTATGAAGAAGCTTAATTTTTATGAGATTATGTCAAGTAAAAGAATGTGCTTCAAACTCAAATTGTTTAAGTTTTTTGTTATGTGTTAAAAATGTATAGAGGATGTAAAAAATATATTAAAAGGCAAATAGAATTAAATTTTACCAAAAAGTGATAGAACACATCCTAACCTGGTGTTTCCTTATAAGTTAGCATGCAAGAAATGTGCATAAGGTTTCTTCTCTTATGGTGTTTAAAAGTTTCAGCTTTGAGCAATAAATAACTCTTTCATATCTGTTGGAAACTAAAAAAAGTTTCTTATATAGAATCAGCTTAAAACTAAAAACATATTTTGCAATTCTTTTTTAAATGCATCTATTACAATGCACATTTTATGTTTCCAGATTTAAAAGCAATTGAATAATGTAGCTTCCATTGGAGATTTTGGAAGCATGCTGATGAGTTTGACTTGCTTTATAATATTCATCGATTTTCTGATATGTAATTTTTATTTGTTATGTTCTTGTATATTGAAGGCTTTTTCATTTTCTGTCAACAGTAAAATGATCAAATTGTGCATAAATTCTCTGAAATCTAAAAAAATATATTTATCTCTGGGGGGAAAATTACAACAACTTAAGTTTTAAAATTAAAACCTTCATTAGTGTTAAGTGTTTAATGAATACTAATTATTTTCTTTTTTTTGTTTTTCAGGTATTGTTCTTGTTGCTATCAATCCATATGAGGAGCTTCCTATTTATGGCAATGACACTATTATGGCATATCGAGGGCAGTCCATGGGAGATCTCGACCCTCACATTTTTGCTGTATCAGAAGAAGCTTACACACAGATGGAAAGGTATTTTTAAATGTATAACAATTATAGATTTTAAAGTTAAAAAACAAAGACTGCAGTAATTTAATAATTCAGAGCATTTCAACATTATAAATCATTCACTACAAAATTTATTATTATTTTTTAAAAAAATATTTTTTTACCATTGTGCTTTGTAAAAATTCAAATATCACCTTAAATGTTAGCATATCAAATTCTTTTGATGCATGTGTAAAAACTATATATTCTACAAACATGTCTGATAGTGAGTTGGATGATTACTCTATCATTTTTACGATTAGGTAGCATTAGGAAATGAATTGCATAATTTCATTGGAAATTGTTTTTTTAGAAATAAAATAGGCCTGGATAGCCTGGTGGTAGGGTGTTGGATTCACATCAGTTGGGTTGTGAGTTTGAACCCTGCTGGCCAAAGACTCTCCATGTGTGTGATGGCTGATGCACATATAAATCTGTCGGGGTCACAAACTCCTCCATGTAGAGAGTAATACCGCTGAGGGCACTGGTTCAGAGGTGATTGTTCTCTGATTCAGGTCTAAATTGCGATCTGTGTATGAGTGAATGAAATGCATGAATATAGTGCACTCCATAAAAAGGATTATGACGTGCGAGTAGCTAAGACATACTCTTGGTCCTAGATGGTGCTGCTGAAAAAACAAGAGATGCTCTCTTGGCTTAAAATCGCTGACTTTGTCAGCAGACTTGTCTATGACAAGTGCCATTAGAAACAATAATAACAACATAAATAAAATAAGTTATTTATTCTTATTTCATCACAATTGAAAATCTATCACCCAAAAATCCTTTCTATTATTGATTACTTTATCAAAAGTTTAAAGGTAAAAAAGGTGCATTTTAATAATTTCTTTTGATATGAGAAATATTGCATCAAGTTTATACTACTCCTTGTGTATATTAAATTTCACATCTGTTTTATTTCTTGCCAAAATGTAAACATAAAAATTCCTTTGCAGAGAAAGCCAAAACCAGTCAATCATTGTTAGTGGGGAATCAGGTGCTGGGAAAACAGTATCAGCTAAATATGCCATGAGATATTTTGCCACTGTTGGAGGTTCATCCACTGAAACCCAGATTGAAAAGAAAGTGTTGGCTTCAAATCCCATTATGGAGGTAAATTTCTAGCTATCTTTTTTGTTACATATTTTGCACTGAAAGAAATAAAAATTTACAAAATAAAATCTTCCTTATTTTCTTATAGAAGATTCAAATTGGATTATTAAATGCGTTATAAGCTAAAAAAATTTACGTAATCACTTAAAAATTAATCCGTAAAAGAAAAAAAAAATTTTTTTTTGCATATGTTTGTTTAATTTATAAATTAGCATGCAGTGTATTAAACACATATCTGTATTTAAAAAATGGTACTAAATTTTTATTTACTTTTTGTGCAATTTTTTTCATCTTACTTGCTTTATTTATTAAGTAAAACTTTTTTCTTAGACATACAAGTTTTCATTTAGAGATCTTGCTTACTGTTAAAAGTTTAAATCTAAAATAAATTTTAAGTGAATATTTCATTGCGAGTTGGAAGATTTAGAATTCATCATATTAGTTACTTTTATTCAGACCATATAACTTTTAAAGTTTACTTTATAAAAATATTTTCCTTAACAATAATTTTACCAAACATTGAACACAATTGCCCCCCCCCCCTTTTCTGACATGCATTTAATAATTGCAGAAACATTAATATAATGTCAAGAAAAATTATGAAGTTTTTCAAACAAATAAAATATTTTTTTTATTTTGTACTTTATGAAGTATATTCTATCATTTAGAATATTTAAATTGCTGATAATTTCAAGATTATATTTTATCGGTTTTAAATATTTTAGAAATGTTTTATTTGTTTCGGGTAAAAATTCTTTATAATTAATAACATGATTCACAAAAAACTAATTTGTGTGAAAGGAATTCAATAATAATTCAATATATTAATTATATTGAATATAACATTAATTATTATTATTACAACTATGTAATTAAGCATTTGCTTTGCTTTAAAGAAAATAATTCATGCTATTTTATAGGCCATAGGTAATGCTAAGACCACTCGAAATGACAACAGTTCCAGATTTGGAAAATATATAGAAATTGATTTCAACACCAAATATCATATCATTGGGGCGAACATGCGTACTTATCTTCTTGAAAAATCACGAGTCACCTTCCAAGCGCCTGAAGAAAGAAATTATCACATTTTCTACCAGCTGTGTGCTTCTGCAGATCTGGAAGAAATGCAAGATCTACAGCTGGGTAAGAATTTGTGTAATTTAAATTATTTTAAAAGGTGTCACATAAGTTTTAATTTATAAAATTTTATTTTTTTTTCTGTTTGTAATTGAAATATGTTTTGGATTGGCTTACTTTTCTTTTATTTGTTTGATTCTATAAGCATAATTAATTCTATCTCTCTAAAGTAGCAAAATCTATTTTATATTTATATATATATATATTTGAAATTTTGATTGCATAAACTGAATTTATAGTTTATCTACTTTATTTTCTATATAATTAAGGCTTCTTGGAGATTTAAGAATAATGAAGTTAAGGCATTTTGCTATTTTTAAAATAAGTCTTGTATAATTTTAATATGCTATTTCTGCTGTCTGTGAAGAAGTAAAAGCAAAATATGATTTGAAAAGGATCAATATTTAAAATCAATATTTATCTATTTTCTCTTTATAGGGGACCAAAGCTACTTTAATTACACAAATCAAGGAGATGCTCCTATCATATCAGGAGTAGATGATGCCAAAAACTTTCAAGAAACAAGGAATGCCCTTTGTTTACTAGGTATGTTTATTTATACCAATTTTTGACAGTTTCGTACTTAGATTATCTATAATGGTTATACATGTCTTCTTTTTGTTTAATTTTTAGTTAAATTTTAAAAAAAATTTCTTTTTATTTTGAACAAATGATTTGATTTGAAATTCTAGATTTGAAATATTAAATACTAAATTTTGTTTTGAAGGTAAATACTAAGAGCATTTTTTAAAGGATTTGGATTATTGTGATTTCTTGGATGATTTAAATAATTGTAAAAGAATTTTCTATGAAGAACTAAAGAACTTTCTATTATTTCATCTTTTGAAGCTTCCAAGTTTGTCTTATATATTTTGGAAATACTTTTTATGTTTGAATTTTTAAAAATATAATTTTTATAGTTATAAGAATTTTTTCATTCAGTTTCAATAAAATGTGAAAATGTTAATATAATTGTAATTTTTTTTTGTTTTCCATTTTTGCTGTGGATGACAGATACTTAGATTGAAATTATACCAATTACAATTTATACCAAGCTTATAAATCCCAGTAAGAATAAAATTGGATGAGTAATAATTTTTATGTGCTTTTACTATTAATGCATTTTTTAATGATAAAAAACTTACTATTATTGGTTAAATTAGCCTCTAAGCAAAAACTGAAGCAAGAACAGACTATCTAATTGATTAAAGGAACTCTTTTAAATAAAACTTTCAACTGTTGTGATTAAATTGTGATTATGGTTTGGAAACAACCACCCACATGCATTTTTATTATGTTTAATTCATGTATGATTGAGCTGATTTTGGTGGTCATTGACTACTCAAATTGATTGCATAGCGAACGTTCTGAACATCAATATCATTGTGAATAGCATAATACATGTTTCTCTGTCTTAAGGATGTAGATGGAGTTGCATGAAATTAAATGAATTTCTTTTTAAAGGCAGAATTTTATTGCAGAAAATCATATACTATGGGCAAAAAAAATATATTCTATTAAAATTTATAAATTATTTTTTAATACATCAGAATTATATTCAGAACTTATTTACCTTAATTTAATAAATCGCTTTGTAACTAAACCAAATAGTCAACTTGAACTGACAATAATTCTAGTGTTTAAATGTTGCCAGTTAAGGTAATAATTTAAATGAATATTTAAATTGGCTTTTTTTTAGGTTTCTCGGATCAGCAGCAAATGATGATGTTCCGAATTCTATCCGCTGTTCTACACCTTGGTAACATTACCGTTTTAAAAGGAGGGCAAGCACAAGATGATCCTGACAGTTCCTTTATACCTGTAAGTTATAGATTCTATAAAATCAAACGGTGCATTTTTAAATACCAATTTAACAACTTCAATATTCTTTAGCTTTGTCATTTAAATTTGCATTTATTCTCCTTTGTTAGACAATGTAAAAATTGCATATTTCATGAAACAGATACCAATTATTCCATAGAATTTTATGGGCTATATAATTGCTGAGTGATTTCAACTACTGTAGTATTTAATTATGTTAATAAGCTTTGTGTTTAAATAACTTCATTGCAATAAAAATGTGAGCTCTTTGCAAAAGTTGTATATAAATAACTATTAAAAATAGTTTTACATTGGGCAATTAGTAAGTTTTAGCTCCATTAAAAACATTATTAGCTGCCTATTTAATTTACATTTTTAGATTTTTTTTTTGTTGATTTTTTTAATAGGCTTGTTAAATGATCAGTAATACTTGCAATAATTTTATTCACTAAATTATTCAATATAATTTATATAACTAAAATTTTTAAATCTCTTTGCATGTGAAGAAAAATAGTAGAAATCTATTTTTTTTCACATCTATGTGAAGAAATTGTTGCGTGATTTATGGATGTGAAGAAGAAATCCATTCTAATTATGATTTTTGCTATTATTAAAGAAAGTTATTTACATAATTGATTTTTAATGGGCTTATTAAGATAATTCTTTTATCCTTGTAAGCATCCACTTATTTTGATATAATAAATTTAAGATAAAAAATGTGAGCACTTGAAAGTGAATGGATTAAACCTTTTTTGCATCTTATCAAATGTTTGAAATTTAAAAAGATACTGCTATAGAATATTAAAGATATATTTTAAGAATTTTAAGGCTGTTTGGAAGGCTATTGTCTTTGTATTTATTCTATTCAGTTTTTGGTATTCTTTTTTATTTTTGTTTAAAAAAAAAGTATCATAGTTCTACACTCTGAACCATAATTCAAAAGTATAATCATTGGTATCTCATTTTCACATAATATTATTATATCTTGCAATGGCGCAGATATTCTATTTGACTTGCTTTATATTTGTATAAGGGATTTAGAGTATTTCATCTTCATTTATTCTTTCTTTTGCAGGATAGCGACCCTCACCTTGTAACCATGTGTGACCTTCTTGGTATAGAATGTGACCAGATGAACACATGGCTCTGCAATCGTAAAATCCAGAGCATGCGAGAAGTCATTACTATGCCATTACCTCATTCTCAGGTAAACATTTTCTTTTAATTGCATGTTATTTCAATAAGATTTTTTTTTAATCATATGAATTGTAAACTGAGCAATTAACTGATGGAAAGCATATTTAATTGTTACTATGACAAATTTAATTTAAGGTATTTAGATCTAATTATTTTTTTAGTTTTGCATATGAATATTAAGAAACTGACTGTTTATTTTTAAAAAATTATTATTAAATTCAATTCAAAATTTTTTTAAATTTCAAAAATTTTACCACTTTCTGCACTTTTTAAATGCAGTTTGTAACCTAAAAAACCTTATATTAGCCAAATAAATAAATCTTGGAATTGCTGTTTGCTGAGTTTTAAACATTTTCTTACACCAAACATAAAATATTTAGTCTAGAAAGTTGACTTTTATTTAAGTTATATTAATGAAGCACTGACTTTGGAAAGTTTTTTGTAATAAGTGCATATGAACAAATTTCTATTATGAAGCATTAAATAGCTGGGTTGGGATGGATTTATTCTAAGCACATTCATTAATTTTGTTTGGATTAAATTGGATGAAGGGTTAAATTGATGTTCGGAAGAATTGGATTTTTTTATTATCGAGTTGACTATTTGAATTATTTGAGCTTATTTATTTATGCATCTTTTTCAAGACGCTTATTATTATGATTTTTTTTGAAAAATCAATAGCATATGCATACCCTTATTTTATGTGCTATTTAACAATAAATACCAATATCTTCTTGCAGGCTTTGTTTGCTAGAGATGCTTTAGCTAAACATATTTATTCCCAATTATTTGAATGGATTGTTACACAGATTAATAAGTCTTTGGCCTCAAACAAGAAAGTCCATAAATTCATTGGGGTTTTAGACATTTACGGGTGAGTATTATGTTATATGATACAATTAACAATGCTAAAATTAGATTTCTTCATTGATGTTGTAATAATTTTATACTCATTTATTTACTTACCCTAATTTATCCTTTTTTTTTGTTCCAAAGTCATTTAATTTAATCATTTTTTTAATCATTAATATTTTTTGAAAGAAGTGTTGCCTGAAATTTAAATTCATTAAAATGTGATGGAAGAATTCTTTATCTTTCTTAGGTATTTTATAAAGGAAATAGTTTAATGGTTTAATGACAGATTTGTAAAGGGCAAAAGAATTCTTTAAATCATTTCTTTTGTAGAAACATGCAGTATATTTCATTGTATAAAGAGATGGGAAATATTCCTTGACTATATTAAAAGCAAAATGTAAAGTAAAACTATGTAAATATAAAGCATAAATTTTTTATTAGTTCTATTTTTCTTTGTTTGATATTAGTGTGTAACAAAGATAGAAATGATTAGCTAATTATTTAATGCATCTTTGAAAAGTAATCTCCATTATTCTTATGCTTAAATACATTCTTAATACTTTGTTATAGATTTGTAATAAAATCCTTCATTAAATACAGCAAGTTTATGAGTTACATTCAGTTCAATCTTTTTCTTAATTTTAAATTTTTGTAAATAGAATTTCAGTTACAACAAATCTTAATTCATTCATATATATTACATTCTTAGGTAGGATAAATATAAATTGAGGTTAAATTTTTTTGTTTATGAAATTATGTAATTCGACTTGCTTTATCATGTTCTTGCTCTTATCTATATATATAATATTTTTCATAATGCTTTCTAGATGTCTAAATAAAATAATATATTTACATTTTGATTCTTTAGATAGATTCCATATCTTTTTCTGTTACCTATAGTAATTTCTCTTTTAAAATTAATAAAAATAATTTTATTAAACCATCAGGAGTATCCACAATATAGAGCATTTTATTCTTTAATGAAGAAAATTGAGTGCAAATTTGGATTTCCTTTCTACTGATAGTATGCTAAATTTGATACAAATTTACAAATCTCACAATTACAGGCCAAATTTCATTTTTTTTTTTTTTTTTTGTTATTGCTCTTTCATATCTTCGAATAGACATAATAAGATATATCACAATAAGAATTAATAGACACAATAACCTTTTGATAAATTTAGCTCAAAATCTGATATAGATCTACAATTCTAATGATAAAATTGAATGCTGATTTCTATCATCTGTCTAGTTTATTTTGTTTGAATTGTGCTCATATAAATATATAAATATGAACAAACAGACTTCTTGCTGATAAATTCTGTCCAACATTTGATTGGAATCTAGAATGTGGAGATATTGATTCCAAATTTCATGCCTGTTGCTCCTTATGCTTTTTATTTATTGTGTTTACATACTGATAAATTTCTAAACACAGTTTTTTTCTTCTTCTTTCCATCTCTAAGAAAGACTAAATCAAAGAGCCATTAAAATTTTGGAATTAAATTTTTTAATAGTTATAATACTTCATATATAAGGAAATAAAAAAAATAGCTAACAAAGTAGCTTAGTCTGTTGTGTTTATTTAAATCAAGTATTCAGAAAATAATATTCAGGTCTGGAAGTTAAAAACTGATTTAGTGTTACAATTTAATGATCAAACAAATATAAATGGAATTTCTTTCTGAAGCGTATTTTAAAAATTAATATATTTGTAAGTTTTGATTTAATATTTGTTGTACTATTTCCCAGTGTCTGAAAAAAAATATCAATATTAATAACTGAAGGATAATTAAAGAATATTCTATTATTTAGTATGCTAATAAAAATATACTTTTAAGAGATGTTTAAATTTATTTTGTTTTCTTTGAATCCAGGTTTGAAACATTTGAAATCAACAGCTTTGAACAATTTTGTATTAATTATGCCAATGAAAAGCTCCAGCAACAGTTTAATATGGTAAGCACATAAATCGTTCATTATTATGTTAAAAAGTAATTTTATTTGTTTTGTATTCCTTTTTATTTAACTGGGAACATTTTTACTGAGTAATCATCTTAATTTGTAAAATTTTAATTTTTTGATTGAAGTAAATTTTATATTTATTATTTATTCACATCTAAATACAGAATATGGAATTCATTTCCAAAGGTTTCTCTCTTGTTAATGTGGATGAACATATATACTTGTACACTTTTTCAGTTAATTGTAAATTTAGTTTAACCAATTAAATCAGTGGTTTAATTGAATCAACATTGTTAGCTCCTTGGATATGAATTAGCTAACTTAAGGATAATGACATTGTAAAATTCATATACATGCAGTTACAAGTTTTATTTCAGGCTGAATATTACTTTCATGTATAAATTCAGAATTTTATTCTGTAATTTGTTTAAAAAAAATTTATCTTCAAAAATTATTTTTAAAAAAATTTAATAAATTATAATTAAACTGATTAGTTAAAAAAAAAGATGTTGCTGAATTTGTATACTGAAATCATTTGTTACTTAAAAGTGTTATTAAAAGAATTTTTAAAAAGTTATTAAGTATTTATACATTAAAAATTGAGAATGAATTTTGCATTGAATTTTTAAAAATAATTCAATAAAAAAACTCCATATTTTGAATATTTTTCATTACTCTTTGTACCATCCAAGATTTTTTATTCCTTTCAGAAATATTTTTTTTACTTTTCATGAAATATTTCCTATGTTTTAGCATGTATTTAAGCTCGAGCAAGAAGAATATGTACGTGAACAGATTGAGTGGAAATTCATCGATTTCTATGACAACCAACCTTGTATTGATTTAATTGAAAGCAAACTGGGTATCCTGGACTTATTGGATGAGGAGTGCAAGGTTTGTGTTTTTTGTTTTTGTTTTGTTTCATCATATGAGGAAATAAATAAATATGCTTTAAAAAGATAACTAATTTCATAAAATGTATATTTATATATACATATACACACACAACACTTTATTTAGATGTAAAAAATAATGAAATAAAGTATGTAATAATTGACTTACGTTTAGGGATATTGACTATTCTTGAGGATCTTTAATTTTAGAAGAGGGGGGGGGGAATCTGAAAATAAACCCTGTTTTATTATTCCTATTGCAGTGAATTTTGAGACTTAATTGAGGGAGGAAAATGTGTGTTTTTCAAAAGTTCTTAATAAAAATAAAAATACAATTTGCATTTGTTTGAATTGTGCGTGCTGTCTTTTTTTGGGGGATAGGTGGGATGACTTTTCCAGATTTGTATTTGCAACATGCACTTATTTTGACAAGCAAATTCTTTTATTTAGTTATAAATTTAATAAATTTGTATAATTTGCTTTAATTTTTTATCTAGTGCTATTATTTTGGTATTAAACAAAACTTGGATATTGACAGAAGATAATAATTTGCAGTGTCATAGACATGCATTAAATCAATTTTATTTTATCTATACTTCTGTTTGTAGATGCCTAAAGGAACAGATGAAACATGGTGTCAAAAGCTATTTGCACAGTGTAAGAAATGGAAGCATTTTGAGAAACCACGTCTTTCCAATACTGCTTTCATTATACACCACTTTGCAGATAAGGTCAAATATGAAGTCTCTGGATTCTTACAAAAGAATCGGGATACTGTGATGGAAGAACACATTAATATCCTGAAAGCTAGTCAGGTGAGCAGGGGAAAAAAAAAATTCTTATTTATACATTTTTATTTAACATCTTTCTTTATGTTTGTAAGTATGGATTTTTAAAATTAAATTATCATTTAAATTATGAAATAATGCTATGATTTTTAAATTTTTTACATTTATACATTTTTGATGCCAATCATCATCATTTCTCCATCTTTACATCAAGTTGATGCATGAGGCTACAATAGCTACATGCTATTTAACCTTTTTGAATGCTGCCTACTGAATACATCTCCAGTTTTGGTCATCCCCAAAAAATTTCTTTCCTTTATAGCCATACAGCTCCATGTAGCTCTTGGTCTTCCTGTTTCCATTAAGTGCCCATATCAGCACAATTCTTATGTTATCATTTTGAAGCATTCAGACAACTCCAATCAATATCATGCACTATTTTTTAATGGTGATGGAAATATTAGCAGAAGGAATTATTATTTTACTATTCCTTCAGTATTCAAAATTTTATTTGTCCAATATATTTTATAAATCTGAGACAATCTTGATATGTGTGCATATTTTTTACTATTTAACTTAAATAGCAGTTAACTGATTAATTTTAATGAAATTCTAGTTCTACAATAATGGTAGTATCACTTGATTGTGAATTTAAGGAGGGGGTGATTGATTTCGATTCCAGAATGTTTTTCATAAAAAAAATTATAATTAATAACTAACAATCAAAAATAAAAGGAAAATCTATTTTTTAGTACACAAGAAAGGTATTTCCAAAGGCTTTTTAATAAATTTTTCTTCTTAAAATCAACTCTTATTTCTTTTGTTTTTTAACAAGTATTCACTTACTTTTAGTATTTATTCATTTTAAGTATTTTGTGAAATATAAAATAGACTTTCAAAATGTTATGGATTTATTTTTTTAGGCAAATGTTACTCAATTGTATGAAAAATTATTTCTTTTCTAGTCTGTTGCAGACTAAAAGTTCTGAAATGGGGGGAGGTGGATATTTGGACACAAAATGATAATGAATAATTTATATAGTTGTACATTAATGCATATGCTTAAATAATTGCACCTTATCATTAACAAAATGCTAAACTGTATTTGCTTGAAATATTTTTATGAATGTTTTACATCTTTATTTTTCAAAAGAAATTAATTAAGGGAATCATGTGTATTAAATTTTTACCTTAATGAAATCTAACACAATTTCATAATCGGAAATCTTAAAAGTTTATATTTTTGGAATTTTCATGTATAATTTTTGAGTGGAAGATGATGTGTGTTGATAGATTTGCTCTTCTATTAATTTATTATGGAATTGAAAAAAGTGGGATATCATCTAATTTATTCATTTTCATCATATTAAAATTGCTTACAGTTGTGACATTTATATTCAGTAAAACATCCTGAGTAATTTCAATACAAAATATTAATCTCGTATAAAATTTTAGTTTTAAAATGGTGATTATAGTTCCAAAATATACATCTATTAATTTATTATCCAAAATTTGAGATTATATAATATAATGTAGGATTGGGTGGGACAAAATGTCCATTCAATCCCATTTTGATCGGTATCTAGGGTTCTGATTAAAAAAAGAATTAATGTTTAATTAAAAACAATTTATTTAGAGTAAACAAAATTAAGAAGACATTAATGTAATTAACCTTACCTGTCTTAATTGTTAAAGTTAGAAGTTAAAATACTTATATGGCAGAAAAGGGCGAAGTCTAACAAGATGTCTGCACATAGCAAAACTAACTGCTGCTGAAGCGTAAGATTATTAAACACTCATCGTTACTGGAGATGAAGAACCCTCTTCTCTTTTTTTCGAGCAAATGCCAACATCTCGCTTTTTACTCAAACTTATGGTCATGTGACTTAGCACTTTGGATTAGTAGAAACCATGGTGCCATCTATTACAATACAATAAAACTAAATTAAAATCTGGATGCATTCGGTATAACACTGGAATGGTAATGGCCACTAATTAAATCTCCATATACATATATTTAAATGTCTTTCTATAATGCTATTGACTGTTGGTTATTATTGGTTGTGATAAGTTTTAGCTCCTCTGCATAAATATTTTGGGAAAGAAAATTGAATTTTTGGAAGTTAAATATCATCAGGTCAAAATATAATCAGGTCAAGTATTTGAAAGTTGAATGGGTTTTTAAAACATGAGTTTCTTCAAAGCAGTGAAAAGGAAACAGACCAGTATAGAGAAAAACTAGTTCCTTGTGGGATATCTATTATTTGTTGAAAGATATTTTCTCCATAAAATTATTATGTATGAAATAGGAAATCAGGTTTTTTCCCTAGTAAGTTGTTAGGATATTGAAGGAAGTTTCTAAGGTCATTGAAATATTCATTAAAATTTCTTGTAGTCTAGCTTAGAGAATACTAATAAAAAGATCTTGAAAGTCATAAATTTCCATCGAATTAATTTTTTTTCTTTGAAATTATTCAATGACTTTGGTTATTTTTGCATTATAGAATATAATATAAAGTAATTTTTTTTGTTTATTTAAATGTTAAAAAAAATAATCTCTTAAAGGTAGGTCATTGCCTTTTTTTAAAAGATGATCTTATATTGGAAAGTGTGTTATATCTAATTTTCTTCCAATATTTTCAGCCAAAAATGTATGCAGTTATGTGTACATAATGTGTATGCATCATTATTATTTAATTTGTCATTGCTTTAATATGAAAATATTTGTATTTTCTAATCCATTTCAGTATTTTCTACTTTCCTACAGACTATAATGCACACTTTCTCTTCCAACTAGAAAAGCTTAATTGCTTCAAGACTTTGAATAGATAATTTTATTTCAGGAAACTTTAGATTTGATTGCATTTTTGGGTTTAATTTTTATTAAATATTTGTTTTTATTTTTCTTACAAAAGGCACATTTTTTCCTAGTTTGAATTGGTTGGTGAATTGTTTGAGGAAGAAAAGACTAATACAAAGTTGAAGCCTGTAGCCAAAGTGCGGTCTGCTGCACCCCCTATTAAAGGAGGGCAGAAACAGCACAAGAAAACAGTTGGGTCACAGGTAGTTCTTTTACAATTGTAATTTTATTTAGGAACTTAATATTTTTCAATAAAATTTCTGTCATTATGATACTTAACTATTGATAGTCTTTTTCATTTCATCCTTATATTATGGACATAATAGTAAAGAAATCAGATGTTGAGTAGCATTTTTTTTACATCATTTTGTTTATCATTGTATTTTTTTTAAGACTACTTCAGATTAGAATAAAAATTTGCCAATTAACATCAGTATAGTTGGGAGCATTTGCAATACAAACTATTATATATTAAATTAGCTTCTGTGTGACTTTAGCAACATATTATGGAGCAGCAAATTCTTAAAACTGAGCAGACATCTCATTTTGTTTTTTTATTATGTGATATATTATTCTTAGTAAAAAGTAATTTAAAGATTGTGTTATAACAACTCTCTAACCAATTAAGATCCCTATCCTTCCTTTTATCCTTGTAAAGATTGCTCATATTAATGTATGTTGAAATGCTCTTCAACTTATGCCATCATTCCATAGATTACTATTTAAGTTTTAGTTTGATCTGGCTTGCATATGTCTCAAAGCTTGTCACTATTTAATTGGAAATATAATCTGTTATTTAAAAAAAAATTGCTTATCTCTGATAGCGAGCAATCTTTTGTGGAAATGATAAATTGATTATGAAAGATGAAATATTGTTTTAATAATAACAGTAATGTATGTAGGAATTAGTTTAAGTTAAGCCTTTTTTTTAATATAAAAAACTATTTTTTGACTTATTTATATATTTTCTGATTTTTTTAAGATCTATTTTTAATAATTAATACTGTTTATTAAATCTACCTCATATTTACTTTTAATAAAGTAAATTATGCATTCCACATTTAATTTCTAGTTTCGAGACAGTTTGTGTCTTTTGATGTCCACTCTGAATGCTACAACACCCCATTATGTGCGCTGCATCAAGCCAAATGATCAAAAAGTGGCTTTTCTGTTTGAGCCTCATCGTGCTGTTCAGCAATTGAGGGCTTGTGGAGTTTTAGAAACTATTCGAATTAGTGCTGCTGGATACCCATCCAGGTTTGTTATTTGTTTTCTAATAAAATGACATTTAAAAATAATTTTACAATAATTTACTTTTTTGATTAAATTCTATTGAAATTTTCAAAGTTCACGAATAGTCCGTTCATCTTGGAATAAGAAACAGTTTACTTATCTCTTGCAGTTTTGCATATGAAGGGGGGGGGGGCATCCTAGAATATACATATTGGTTGAAGGTTGTAGCAAATTCTTAAACAGAGAATATAAATGAAAAATATTTTCAATGCATGGCTGCATTTGTTAAAATATAGTGCCAAATAAAATATTTTCTGAAAATTTTTTGAAGGAAGGGAGCATTTGTATTGTTATGTTTGTTTAGATTCCAGTAGAATGTCATTCGAGCAATTCATTCATGAAATTTAGAGTTATTATTTATAATTAGGCATTGCTTAATTTATTGAAACATAGCATAAATTTAATAATAACAGTTAATTATAACATTTATAGTAAAGCTAATAAATTATAACATGCACCATATGAAATGCCAACAAATGCATTACTAAAATAATTTTTAAGTGAGAATATCTTATATTATAATTGTTACACAATTTTCATGCTGAGTAAGTTTAATTCTATTCTAGATGGGCATACCAAGATTTCTTGAACAGGTATAGAGTTTTGACAAGCTCTAAAGATATCCGACGATCTGACCTGAAGACAACCTGCCAGAAAATATTAGAGAATTTAGTTAGAGTAAGAAATAAATTTATTGATATTTGTATGATTTTCTGTACTATTTATATTGGAAATCCTGACTAACAGTTAAGTTTCTTTTTTTAATGTATTAGAAATAATATTTTCAATATAAATTTTAATTGATGAAATAAATGACTTGTCTGTTAATCATTTTAAATTTCTTAAAAACACAATACACTTTACCACCATAAAATCTTTTAATAATTTTCTTTTTTCCTATGCACAGCAACATTCCTTTTTTGGAAAAGGTGTAAGTTAACATTTGATCTTTTTTTATTAATGTTATATTTTTGTTTAAGTATTGATTAATGTTCTTGCAAGACCATCTAGTTATCAACTTTTATATAATTTTATTAACAATATCAGTTATTTTCATGATTCTGGATATTGCAATATTCTCTGCAGCAATTTCGAATAAATATAAGAAATATTTGTATTTTTTAGTTATAATCGCATTAAATTTTGTATAATTGAACTGATTAAATTGTCTCATATAGATAGTTTGAAAATATTCTCAAGTTAACTACTTTTGAGAAAAATTATTTTTCTGCAAATGCTATTTTTATAATATAAACTATTAAGTATTATAAGTTAAATAATTAATAATTTAACTATATTGTAATAACTTCAGTTCAACAAGAAATTATTTTTATGGAAAATTTTTCATATTCCATTCTTAGAAGATAATTTATCTAGAAACATTTTTTTAAATCTTTCTGCAAATCTGTGGCATTTTTAATATTTACACACATTTACAATTATGCCTATTAGCTTGGAAAACGCATTTATATTTCTGCTTTCTCATTTATAAAGTTGAATTTTATTTATAGCAAATCTTCTTCTAGTAAGTAATCATGCCCATAAATTGATTGGTGACAATAATACTTAATTTTAAGTCTATTTAGTGAAAGGGTATAAAATAAAGTGTGCTTTATACAGGAAGAAGACAAGTTTCAATTTGGTAAAACTAAAATATTTTTCCGAGCGGGACAAGTGGCTTATCTTGAAAAGCTGCGTGCAGACAAGTTGCGTGCATGTGCTGTTATGGTTCAAAAGCACATCAGAGGTTGGTTATGGCAGCACAAATATACCAAGATCAAAAGAACTGCCATTCTTATACAGAAATATGCAAGAGGACTTTTGGCAAGAAGGTGAGATATCAATTACTGTATTTATTTAAGAGTAAATAAATTTTTTAACTTGAATAATAATGTTTATGATGTTAGTAAGAAGGAATAGAAAGATTATTGTGAAGGCATTTCATTTCTTTAATAATTATTCAATATGATCTTTTAGTTGTAATTGAATTTGATAACAAAATTGTATCAATAATTTAATATTCTGATGGAAGATAAGCTTTCCGTGTTGACAACTTCTTATACATCTCCTTTTCCAGGGAATTAAAAGAATAATTCATATAGTGGATGAATTGTGAAATATAAAGTTTGATAAGTTTGCCATCATGTGCAAATGTCTTATTAGAATACATGTTCACTTTGATTTGGTTTGAAGTGTGTGCTGTATTATTATTTTTTTTAAGTAAGCATTTGAATATATCCCTTCAGAAAAGGTATTAAAAACTTTTTGTAATTTTTTGCAGGCTTACAACTTTTTTGCGAAGAACGCGTGCAGCCATCAAAATCCAAAAGATGGTGCGGATGTTTGTAAAGCGCAAGCAGTACCTTCGTACAAAACGTACAGTTCTAGGACTACAAGCACATGCCAGAGGCAAATGGGCCAGAATTAATTTCCAGAAAATGCGAGAAAATGCAGCTGCAATCATTATACAGGTTAACATGTCTTCTATGTTTTATTCCTTCTACATAAAACATTGCATTTTCCTATTCCGTGATTAAATATAAAATCTAATTGTCTTGTAATAGTGCTTAATTAGTGACATAACTAGAAAATAATGCTCAGAGCTTTGCAGAATATATTTTAAGTTATCCTATCTGTGTTTTCCTTTTTAATCCTGTTTAACTTAAATCAATATTATTCTGCCATTACTCATCCAACTCTTAGACTATGAATTAAAAACAGAGTATTTTTATATTTCCTTTTTTTATTTCAAGCAAATTAGCCTATATTTAAAAATTATTCTATTTCAGTTAAAAAAATAGTGAAATAGTAAAAATTAGTGCTTGCACTATTTTGGCAGATGTTAAAAGTATGCTCTTCACAAATAGCCTAATTGCTGTAATTGCATTCATACTTTGTTATCTATTGTTTCTTAGATGGGCAGAAAATATAAATTCTGCATTTATTTGATACTTTCTTGAATCCATTTTCCATAAATATTTAGGATAATAGCATAATGGAGGAAAAATATAAAAATACAGTAATATTAATACCGACTTCTAAATGTAATCATTAGATATTACCTTTGGATAACTCATTTTGCTAGTTTTGAAAGTGCTACAAGTGAGGTGATCCAAGTGTAACTGGAGCATTTAAAATTCGCAAAACTTACAGCAATCAGTAATTTATTAAATGAATACTTAAGAATACTTTATTAATTTGATACAACTTCGACTTTATTTTACTTGATTTGTTTGTTGTTGAAGACAATTTATATTGATGTTGCATCATACCTCCACAAATGTAATAAGTCTTTGATTCATAAGTAGCAGGAAAACTGAACCATAAATAATAAATTCTGGAAATAAAAATTAAGGATGAATTTAAAATATTTCTTTAAAAAAAATAGTGAACAGTTTTGTCTGTGTTGAGATGCACTGATAATTCATTGAATAATAATAATTAAAGAACAAATAGATTGAAAAAATTTAACTTTCTTTTTTTGAAATCCACTGGTTGATTATCTTGGTCCGCTTTAATATTATCTTATAAAATTTGCTAAACTACTTAGCTTTCTCAAAATTAGCTTTATCTTCATAATTGATCTCCTTTTTAATTAAATGTTATAATGATTTTTGATTTTTTTAGAAATAATAGGAAATTTATTCTGTTAATTCCTTTTCAGAAACATGTCTGTGGTTTCTTGGCTCGTAGGAAATACAGGAAAACCCTTTCTTCAATCGTCACTTGTCAATCAGCAGTTAGACGATGGTTTGCTCGTAAAGAATTTAAGAAACTCAAGGTATTTTTTAAAAATCTGTATGATGACTTTTAACCACCATTTTAAGATTTATTTTGTATCTTTATATAGATATCAGAAAATGATATTTTAACTGTATCTTAATTCTTAAATAATTAAAATGCTGAGAATATTGAAATAAAGAGAAATTATTTTTAAGAGCACTGATTATCTCCATGATAAAATACAAGAAAATATAAAGATTTTAAGCACTTTTATATATTTTTAACAGATATGAAAAGATTTATAGAATAAAAGTTGTTTCATTTTCTGCTGATTGAATGTGAATAAATAAGTATAATATTTAATCGATTTATATTATATTATCCAATTTCATGAAAATGAATATTTTATTTTATTTCAGATTGAGGCCAAATCTGTGGAACATGTGAAGAAATTGAATAAGGGTCTGGAGAACAAAATTATTTCTCTGCAGCAAAGAATTGAGGAATTGGTGAGTAAAAATGTGTAGAATTGGCAAATAAATGAATAATAATTGAGGGTAATTTATTATTAGAATTTATATTCTTTCTCTAATATTTTTCCTATATTTTTGTTTTTTGCTAGAAATGGAATAATTTAGACATAGGTTCATATTTTTTTTAATGAAAATTAACTTTCATAAATCTTGATATTCTTTCATATTAGTATAATCTAAAATCATAAATTGTGAGTTGATGTTAACTTTATTTTAAATAAAATTAACATCAATAAAAATACTTTATTAACTAATCACAAAGAAATATTTTTTATTAAAAGTAATTAATTTATAAAATTTCAAAGATTTATTATTATACTATTTACAATCAATAAACATATTTCTTTATATTAATCTGAATATTTAAGATTATTGATTTATTTAATAAATGAACAATTGTGAATTTAATTATGGGAAAATAAGGAATATTTGGATTTTTATGCAAAATGCACAAAGGTTATCTGTCACAGATAATATTTTCATAAAAATGATATTTACATCCTCCTAGAATCATTGTTTTTAGAAGTGCATATTAATTAATGATTCATCAGTGAGTACAAATTAATGGAAGTTAAAAGTAAATTTTAATACTGTAAGCAAATGCAATAACACTGCGTTGCAGATATGTAATAAAAATTTCATTGAAACAAAATAAATAAAATAAAATGTAACTTATTATTAATAAATATAAAGTGTAACAAATGAATAGAGTTTTGAATTGTAGTAGTATTAATTTTTGATTAACTTTTGGATGTATTATAAATAATAATGCAATTATGGAGGAAATTTTGGTTTTAATAATATTTTATTTAAATTATACTGTTTGAAAGAGTGTTAATTAAAATGGCCTAAATCTTTCTCTATTTAGCTACGCGAAAAGAAAACGTTGCAGATCACGCAAGTTGATACAGAGGAGGTATTGAAACAACAAGAAAAGGTTAAACAGCTTGAAGAGACAGTCAGGGCATATGACAATCGGGTGGCCGAGTTAGTACAGACAGTTGCTGAGCTCAGATCCGAGAATGAGAATCTCCGCAATGAGAAGGAAGATTTGTGTACTGAGAAAGATTTGTTAAAATTGGAGAAAGATGAGGTATTTGTTTTAATAGTGAATTTTTATCTTTATCTTGCATTTTAGGAAAACATTTTGAAAAAAATAACTGTTTTTATCTTACTACAGATTGTTGAACATCTGAATAAGGACAACATCAAACTTAAAGAGGACCTTGATAAATTGAATGAGGCTATCAAGGCTAAAGAAAAGGGTGCTATTGGTAAGACTAAAATTAGATCTAATTGTGTGGAAAGAAATTTTTTTTATTTATTTTAATAATTATTTTATGCATTTTTTATTGATGAACTGTCAAAATCTAATAAATCATTACATTTGGCAATTGCAGATAGTAATTAACTATTAATCTAAAAATATTTGACTAAGGAATGTTATTATTTACTTTGATGTTAAAAATGACATTTTTAACATTTGAAAGAATTTTCGTAATTTGTTGCAAAACAGTTTGAAAACTTGTTTTTGCACATTATTACAGATTTTAGTGGTCTATAGTTTGTTAATTTAATGTTTGAATTATTATTAATTCTACAAGTTAGATTCTTTTTTTAAATGGATTCTTCCTTTTATTATATAAACCAATAAATAAAATTTATTCAAATTAAATTTGCAGAATGTAATAAATTTTTATTTTCTCAATTCTGTATAAACTCTGACAGTTCTGATATATGGTATGTAGACAATTAAGAAAACTAATTCCAATGTTTTTAATTGATGTCTTCCTTTACAGAGGTACTTGAGAATGAGAAGCGTTTGCTGCTAGAAGAATTTTCTGCAGAGCGAGCTGCTTATCAAAAGCTACTCAAAGAAAATGCCCGCCTGGAGCAGCGTTTTGAGAATCTTCAAAATGAGATGAGTCGCATAAGGGGTGGTCATCGGCGCACTCCTTCTAATGTTAGCCTGGGAAGTGTCAGAAGTGATGCCACTGAGCTTGCATCTGATGCACATGATGATGTATGCTTTTCCATTGTTTGTTTAATGGCTTAATATTTTTTCTGAGTTAAATTCTTTAATTTATAAAATGTTTAAAATAAAAAAAAATTAATTTTCTGTCCAGATTTTTTTATTACTTGCAATAAAAAAATATTATACTTTTTATGTTTTTCATTAAACTTAATATATGCTTGAGAATATAGCTTATTATTTTAAAATGATTATGTATATTATTTGAATTATTTATTTTTGTTATTTGAAATAATTAATTCTTTAATGAAATATCTTTATTGTTTAATTTTTAAATTCTTGTTTATTGTATTTACTTAAAAAATATTTTTATTCAGTTGACTTAATCAGAAAAATAAAAGAAATGGTGAAAAATTGTATTACTTTAAAATATTGATTTTGGAAAAAGTAATGCTGGAGGTTTCAAAATAGATTCTTTCTTTTATATGATATACAAGACCATCTTGCATTTACTGCTTATTCATCCTTTATTGCTATATTTGCAAATAATTCTTTCTTTGTCTTCAGTTTTAAGAAATCTGTTATTCTACTTTAATCTTAATGTTGAAATTAACCAGAATATAAACTGTGTTGTTAACCAGAATATAAACTGTGTTAAATTACAGGATGTTGGTTATGGATCTATTCGCTCTAAAGACAAAGAAAATGTTCATCTGAAACTTGAGGATGTCCATTGGGATGATCATTCACCTGTCAGCAAAGAAGAAAGTCCTGATTCAGAAACCAGGGTATGTTTCTCTCTTAATAAAGTATATTTTACTAGTTGAGTCAAATACTTGGCTAACATAATTTTTTTGCAAATTTATTGTTAGTTTAAAACAGTTGAAATGTGTAATCTTTCTAATGATTTTTTTAGCAGCAAATATAATTGAAAAATTAATATATATTTGTAGTAACATTAATATATTATGCAAAACATATTATGTTGATTCGTTTCAAGATATGAGCCTTTTTCTTTTCATAGTTAGAGAAATTTTGCATTTAGATGCTCTTGTATTATAATTAAAAATAAATCATTAAGTATCAAAACTATAGAAAATCATTAATACATCACCTCTTCTTATCAATGTCCTTTAGCAGTACAAATTAACTTTTATTGATATGGAAAAACTCCTGTTTTCAAATATTTGATAGTATATTTATGAAGTTATTAGATACTCGTTACGAGATTGTCTAATGTAAATTATTTGGCATATTTTTTATTTGAATTATGCAATTCATAAAATATTTTCTTGTAAACTTCTTATGTTATAATTTAGATAACTTTTCTTTATTATTCTTAAGAATATATTAAATTCCTTATGTCCTGGGGCAAATGTTTGATTGCAACACTAATATTCTTTAAAAGTTTAGAACTGAAATCTAGATTTTTGTTGTATTAATTTAAGCTGTCAACATCAGTGCAAAATTTTGTCATATTATTGTGGTGTTAATTAATTAGCAGGGCAATAAACAGCTGCCTGTTCCAAGGTAATTTTACAATATTTTCTTGTTTTTAGTATTTCTCATTTTTATTTCTGATCAAGGTAATGATGTAGTTTCTCAAAATTGAGTAGTTACCATGAAATGAGGAAATTTTTTCCCATTTAACTGATTTTTACTTTTTTATAAATTATAAAATCTATGGATAGTTGAATTTTCTTTCTTTTTCAAATTTCAGCTTGATTCTGAAGATTCTGGTAAAGATATGGTGGATGTTACCCTGGTACTGAAACTGCAACAGAAACTTAAAGCTCTCGAATCTGAGAAAAATCGTTTAGAAAAGAAACTGGAAAATCTGGAAGCAAAAGAAGAAGATTCTCCCAAGGAAGAAAAACTCCTCAAAGATGCCATTCGGGTAGGAGAAACTTTTTTAAAAATGAATTGCCTGATTGAAAATTAACTGAATTTTGTGGCCTGAATCTTTAATAAACCATATATCTCATTTCCATTGCCCCTAACTTTTCATCTTCATCCCTTATATCTCTTTCAAATTAAAATTTATCATTGTTGCTCTCAATATCTTTTCTGTATCTTTTAGACATCACAACAAGGCTGGTTTAACCGTTCGGTTAAGTGGGCGCTAGTCTTGGAGTGCCATTAATTTAAGCGGGCCTAAAAATTTAATATATTTTTTATTTCAATTTTAAATCAAAAGGTTTATTTAATTATAATCTTAAAAAATTGAAACTAAAAATATGATTAGAATTTGCAACTAGATAACCGTAAATATTTTAGTATTAAATATGTAGATCTTAAAAAAAAATAATTTGTGTGAATGTCAATGTGTGAATATTTCTTACATTTATAATGTTGCTAGTCAAATTAATCATGCATATGATTAAGGATGGCAAAAGCTGGTTTGCTAAATCTTATTTTGAAATAGCAGCAATTTGCATAACTGTGAGGTCCTAATAAAAAGACAAATAATTTCTTTTTTCCTTTTTTTTTTATTACGACATATTTCTTTTATCAAAGGAACCCAGATTAATAAGATGGCATTACACTGAATCATAAAATTGTATAAAATTCTAAGTATGGAAAAATTGTGGGCTAAAGCAATTCTTATGCATTTTAGAAGATAAGTTAGTTTCAGTAAGAGATGAGTGGTCATTTTGGAACTCTTGATCAAGTTTTTATAAAATGTTAACTTCTTTCATGAAAGACAAAAGCTGAATCCTTAGAGAACAGAATCACTTTCGAAAAATTGCATTTTGTTTCTGATTGTATATTGTGCATCAGACTTAACACTCAATATCAGTAATAAGAGTAATTATGCATTCAGTATATATGCAACTTAAAGTTGGATGTTTTTATGCTCAATAAAGATGGATATGTAGGCAGTTTCAGTCAGTTTGTTTTAAATAATAATTTTTTTTTCCTGTGTCAAAAAGTTTCAAAATTTATATATGTGGAAGAAGTGTTCTGTAAAATAATAGATTATGTTCATAACCTTCCAGAAAAAATAAAATTATTCTGTTTTATAAAATAAACAAGCTGAAAATTTCTTGTAAATATCTGTTTAAATGTCAAGCAAAGTTGTTTTAAAGAAATTTTTCATTAATATATTATTTTTGAAAATATAAATATTTGGGATTAAGTATTGACTAAGTATAAAGATCATAAACAAAATTCTATTAGAAAATAGGATAAAAAAATATTTTGTTGTGAATATATATATTTAAAAAGAGATTACTGTTGAAAATTAATAAAATAATAGTTATTTTAAGGCTGCAATTAGAATAAACTTAATTTGTTTGCAGTTACAAGATCTTGAAATGGAGAACTCTAAACTGAAGAATGAGATTACCAAGTTGAGGGAATCCCTAGCCAAGGAAGATCCATCCAATAAAGCCCAGGATCTCTTAGGTATGTCTCACCTGGTTGTGAACTTTTTCATCTAATAACTTAATAGCTTGGCAGTTATGCTTTAAAGTCTTCATTTATTTGTCTAGTATGCACTAATTTTGTGTGTAGATACTTTTCAAAATTATTTCTAAATTTCATAGTAATTATCTTTAAATACTCACATCTAATTAGTGTCACATTAGACTCCCATATAACGGAGTAAAAAGCTCAAATTATATGAATCTAGATTATAGGGAATGATCCAATACTGCAAATTTTTTACAATAGATTTTTATGTTTATAAATTTCCCTTACTATGAGATTTCTTAAAATGTATATTTATAATGACACAGAACTTTTTAACTATTCTATATGTGAGTAATATACTTTATCATTAAATTAAGTAGATAAATAAGAAATCTAGGAAAATAATTATTAAATTAAACCTTTGTTTTTAATATTACTTTCTTATACTCAAATAAAGCAAATCAACCTCCTTGAACCGGGCAATGTATAAATAACTCATTTATTAAGTTTTGTTGGTTATTCTATTATGAATGATCTGCATTATATTTTTATAGCAATGTATATAAATAACAATTAAAGATCATCATTCTGGAAAGAGCTTTATATTTAAATAATCATTAAATATGTTTTCTAATTGTCACTGGAAATATGCAATAGAATCGTATTTAAAATCATTTTCCACATTTAAATATGCATGCAAAATTAATAGTTTTTAAACTTGTGATTTCATTTATCCCATTTAAAATAATTCCATTTTATGATCAGATCAATTTGAAGCAATGCAAGAAGAGCTTGAACGACGCCGGGAAGAATGCATTCAGTTGCGTACCATTTTGGCAGATCGCAACCTTCCTCCACAGCTGGCTAATCGAACGGAACTCATCAATGAGGATGGGGAACTACTTATGGCCTTTGAAACACAAAAAGTTCTGATCAGGTAATAACATTATCTTAATCAAATCTTTTGTTTTTATTTATGTTGATAAATGTCTAAATATTTGCATAGGAAAAAATTTTTATTCAAGGAATTTTACCTACAATTTGTTTCATTATTGCTAGTTCAGAATATACTTCTCAAAGAAATACAATGCCAATAAATTAAAAAAAAAATCTTTTTTGTATTAATGCATATTATCTAATACTTTCGTTTGAGTCTAATTATTCGAGCTTGATAAATTCTTAGATTCATCTCGCATCATGAATGATTCTTCTTCAAAAATTTTTCTTTATTGCAATATTCAAATCATAAAGAACTTTTACTATTGCTTTTGTAGTACTAAAATATTGGGTTGTTCGGAAAGTAATTTCGTTTTTCCCGACAGAGGATTTAATTGTATTTTTTTGCACCCAACTTCACATTTAAGCCGTATAATTTTTATATGCTTTAAGAGCTGATATAGTAAGGCTTGTGTGTGAAAAATTCCAATTAATTCTACGCTGTAGTTTTTGGTTGGTGCCCTTTTAAATATGGAGAGCGATAAGCAGCATTTTCGACATATCTTACTGTTTTACTACAGAAAGGGTAAAAATGCTGTTCAAGCCAGAATGAAATTGACTGATGTGTATGGAGAAGGTGTGTTGACAGTACGCCAATGCCAGAACTGGTTCGCTAAATTTTTTAGATGGTAAAACCTTCACCTTAAATGAGGAGGTCAAAAACCACCTCGATCAGTTTTTTGGCAGCAAAGACCAAAAATTTTATGAGCATGGATTTATGCTACTACCAGAAAGATGGCAAAAGGTGTTGGACCAGAACGGCCAATATATAATTCAATAAATTATTTGTTTATTATACGAAAACTGTCTTTCATTTCCACAAAAAAAAAAAAAAAAAAAAAAAAAAAACGAAATTACTTTTCAAACAACCCAATAGGTATAATTGAAATAAAATATAAAAATTACATTTTAACTGTTTTGGGTGTAAAAATGTCTTTAAAAAACATTATGTATTTATATTTAAATAAAAATGTACCTTAATTAAAAAAAAACTGAATATAGACTGAGAAATATAGTTCAAACCAGTCCAACTTAAACATTCAGACATTAAAAATTTTAAGCCATTCGTGAATTTTGTTAAAATGTTTTTTCAGGCTTTTGTATTTAAATCATTTTAAAAACTTATAAGTAATTATTTCATTTTTACAACAGACATACAAGAGTATGCTAGAGAAAATCTTAAGCTGCTTAGATATTAAAAGTGATGTTAAAGAAAAGGATTTTCTTTTTAATATGTGTAAAGAGAAACGTTTCCCCCAGATATTAAATTATAATTTCTTTTGATAATTAATATTGTAATTCATTCAATTTTGTCAGTTCATAGTTTTTTATACTTTGTTTTATTGTGTATAATTATGAAAAATTATGCATAATTCTAATTCTTGTATTTTATTCCTGTATAATTAATGATAAAAATCTTTTTTAAAAAAATGACAATGTTTAGTATGTAAAATTCTTAGAGACACATCTGATCATTAAATATAGATTGTAAATGCTCCCTTTTGTAACATTTTTGTTATCTGTTTCCTTTTTCTTTATATTTTTCTTTCACACACACATATTATATATTGCATAGAGAATCAGTTTAGAGGTACTTACTAAATTCATTAAATATGGTCATTTTTATAATGAGTGAGAACCAATTCCCATAATTTGAAACTGGGTCATGCTTTGAATTAATATTTCTCTACATTATAATAAAAGATGTTTTCAACTGCGAAACCAACTTTTTTTATTTCCTTGTCTGTAATAATGTTATAATTACATACAAATGTTTTCCTTATCTTAAAATAATTATATTTACCTCTTATAAAAATGTAATTTATCAGTAAATGCCTATAAATTTATTTTTTAATCTTCAAATAAAAGGCAACTTGAAGCTGAAATTCAAGCTGAAAAGAGCAATGCTGAGAAGATGGAGAAAGAGCTGAGACATGAATTGCAGAAACTTCAGGAAGATAATGAACGCCAACAAAAACTTTTAAGCCAGGTCAGTTTTCAAAATAGATTAATCTAAAATCTCTCTCATCTAATATAATTTTTTTGTATTTCATAAAAAAAAATTATATATTTGATCAAATGCAAGTAATCTTGTAACTAAGATTTAGTGACCAAATTATTATATTAAACTTATGTTTTAAATTAGCTTTTATATTAACTGTGAACTAACAATTTTATTTGAATAATTTTTTTAATTATATGTGTTTTATTTTGTTAAAAGTAATCATATCAAACCTGTATAAATAAAATTGAAAAATCAGTTTTTCAATATTAATATAAGTTCTTTCTCAATCATCCAAAAAAAATTCTTTTGAATGGCCAAGTTGGGGATGTGTTTGGAGCAGTTGTTTTTGCCTTGTATATCACTTGATGTAAAGGGAAATGATGATTTTGATGAAGAATTTGACTCTAAAAATTAATATCAATTTTTATATGGCATATATAATTTATCATGTATATGCAAAAGAGAAATTCAATGTTCACATTTAATAATTTTTTCTTCCCTCTCATTGCAGAATTTGAAAAAGACGCCTCAAGCCCAGACTGAAGCCATTTTACAACATGAAATTAATCGTTTGACTGGCGAAAATGTGGTAAGACTTTTTATCCAATTACAAAAGTATATGCTTTTATTTTACTGAGAGTTCTATGTTAATTAGCTCATGTACATTACACAATCCTTTTCTAATTCTCCTTGCATTTTATACTAGGATGCAGAAGTTACCATCATGCTATTAACTCACTTTAATTCAAGTTTGCTTTTAAATTATCAAAATTTATTCCCATTTTAGAGTAAAGAGAATATTTCAAATATTGAAAAGTCATATTAATAGAATACTGAAAATGTAAAAAGTTTCAGAACATGCCTTACATGATCGACATTAGTAAATCTATTATATTTTGAAATGAAAAGTGCTTTTTATACATTTTAATTTTAAGTAACTTTCTATTAAAATTGAAGTCAGAATTATTCAATAAGAATTAGTATTATTTTTTATATGGGAAATGAATAATTGTTATATACTTCAAATGCATGATTTTATTATTATCAATACTGTCTAGAATATTTATATTTTAAAACATCATAATTGTGTAGTAATGGATTTCTATGAACTTTCAATTAATTTGAGTTTTGTGATTAGAACACCACTAGTTTAATTTCTAGTATTCAAATAAACGTTTTCTTTACAGAACTAATTTTGTTTCTTAATAATTTTTCTTGGGCATCAGAACATCCTATATTCAATGAAAAAATAATAATAAAAAATTAAGAAAATTTTAAATAATTGAATCGTTTAGCATTTATTTTGAATAATCTATTTAATTGTAATAAATTAAAATATGTAATTAAAGTATATCAGTAAGATTTTAAAGTTTAGATTGAGAAGTTTAATTGCTTCTCTTTTAAACATAACAAATGGTGTCAGACTGAATATTGAAATTGAGCTTGTTGACAATTGCTTGTGATGTTTTCATAAAGTAACTTGAACTGCTTAACCACAGTTGTGTATGTGTGAGCATTCTATTAATAAATGTATTTTAAAACATTTATAATATTGTTATTGTATTTTTTTTAAATTGATTAAATTAACTATATCTAACTGTAATATTTTTGAACTTTCGTGATATTTAAATTAAAAAATATAATTATAAATTAGGGTTCTTAAATTATGGATTCAGATGGCTTGTAGGAAAGTTTCAAAAATATTCAATGGCAAATTTTCTGCCATTTATCAGTATCAATAAAAAGAATGGTTAAAATAGTAGTTTAATTTGAGACAAATGTTTAATACTTTAGAATCAAAAGCATTTAATTTTTGTTTTGTTTATTATTTAAAAAATCTTTATTTTTCCTTATTTCATTCTCCAACTTAGAGAGCCGTAAAATTTTTTTTTATCATCATATATTGTACTGTATAAAAATTTGTCAGGTAATTCAGGCTCCCAAATAGAAGGAGTTTAAGAATCTCTGCTGTAAAGAAACAATTTTATTGTTGAACATATTGCTTTTGCTGAAGTTTTTGTTTGAATAACTCCTATTAAATACTTGTGGATTAAAAAAAATGCATTTTACAATTTAATATTGTAGAAAACATTTAATCTTAATTTGTTTATTAAAACTTTTATTTCATATAAATGATTAATAATTTATTGTTTATAAATAATTAATATGAAAATTCTCCAATTTCCTTCAACTTATTCTAAAAGCTATCTGTTCATTTTATATTTAT
This sequence comes from Argiope aurantia, assembly GCA_026543865.1. Taxonomy (NCBI): domain Eukaryota; kingdom Metazoa; phylum Arthropoda; class Arachnida; order Araneae; family Araneidae; genus Argiope; species Argiope aurantia. The sequence goes on from JAPMOR010005036.1 coordinate 32,006, forward strand.
CATACTTTTTATATTTATATTTATTTAAATGCATAATTTTGTATTGAAAAATGTATACATTGTTATTACTTTAATGCTTCATTCATTCATTTTTGTGTATAAGGATTTGAGGGAGAAAATAGATGTACTTTCGGATCAGATCAAGAAATACAAAAAACAGTTGAAGCTGTATGCAAAGAAAGTTAAAGATACAGGTAAATTCTTAAAGCAGATATCTTTAATTCTTTTAAAATTAAAAATGGTGTAACCAGTTTTTGCTATTTTTACTTTTTATAAAATTCTTAATTATTTATTAGAGAAGGAATTTTATTTTATAAAAAGTTTTCCTCCCCATAAATACAGAAAGGGGTTACTGATGCTATTGTCGTATGGAAGCCTTGAATTTTTTTTTTATAGTCCAAGAAATTTTTCATGTCTGAATGGAATTTTTAAACTTTGTGGTGTAAGGAAATTGACCTTGTATTTCTAGATTTTGAAAAAGTGAACATTTTAAATAAAACAAAATAAAAAGGAATATTAAATTAAATCCTTCTAATTCATCTAATTTTTTTATTACAGCATCTTACTTTTAAGAGGACATGTCTTCCATATAAAACAGAAAACTTTATTTTAAAATTAAAAATGCATTTTGTATTGAGTATTTTTGTTTAAGTTAATAAATTTGTTTGATTGGGATTAATAATTTTGCTGTTTTTTTAGATTTATATAAGATTTGCTACGTATTTGAAAGCATATCATGAATAATATTTTTAGAAACTTTGTGGGAAAACTATAATACTCAGGGATAAATATCTTGATCTGTGATTACCGGCATCTTTAGCGTTTCATTTTTCTGAATTTTTTTAAAAAATCAAATGGAAAATTTAAAATTTTTCTGAATAAATTCTTACGATTTTACTGATAGTATTAAATGAATTGTTAATTGCTTGAGAAGTTAAATTTTTAAAGCTTGAAAGATAAGAGCTAAAATCCTGAGTAATTTCCTTTTCTTGTTATTTCATTTATTCATTGTAGTAATCAAAGTTAGGGAATTTCATTTATAAATAAAAAAAATCAACTAAATAAAATGTGACAAAATTCTTATTCAGGTTCTTTATTTCCAATATCTTACCAACGATGCGTGATCGCTGAAGTATAATTTTACTCTATAACAGAAAGAAAGAGGTTAAAAGATTAAAAGAAAATATTGTAATTTTGAAGATTACTGCAGTTATAGTATTGTAATTACTTCTAACATTAATTAATTGAGACCAAATACCATAAAAAGGGGGTGGGGTGGGGGGAGGAAATGAAAAAAAAAATCTTAATGTGCACAATGAATTATTCTGCCTTTTAGAAAAATAGTTTTTGTTTAAATGTGTGTGTATGTACATACTTCAAAATATTTAACAAATTTAAAGCATTCTGGGTATTACTTTAAGTCATATTTGTTGCTTTCGGTTACACTAATTATTGCCACTAATGTCTTGTGTATAGTTATTACTACTTCTTTGTTTCTTCTTGTACTAATCTCTGTGTGGTGGTGGTCTTTGTTAATGTGCATGTGGTCTTTTCTCCTTTTCTGGGCATCCAGGTGTGACCTCCAAGCGATCCTCTGTCATTCTTGGTCTTCAAGGTAAAGCAATTCTCCTTGAATACTATTGAATATTTCTTTTATACTTTTCTTCTTTGAAACGTCTCCACAACCTGCATTAAGTTATAAAAATCCTCTTTTTAATGTCATGTAAAATAAGTCGAGAAAAACTTTTTAATTGAATATTTTGCCAGTTTTTTTTTTTATGTTGATAAGAACTTTCTCATCTTTAACAATTTCTAAGATTTAATTTTTAAATGCTTTTTTATTTTTAAACTACATTTTTATAAATATGTTTATATCATTTAATTTTTAAAAATTTAATTTTTTTATAAATAAATGATGGTAAACATGGATAATTTTGTACTAATTTAAATTTTTTAATTAAGCTATTTTTGACTTTTTTTTTTTGAAAAAAAATATTATTGAAGTACTTTTTTTGCAACATACTTTTATCTTTTTGACATTTAAAACGAATGTCTTTTTAAGGAGTTGTAAATTTATAGTTTAGATAACATTAAAACTTAGTAAAAATTAAATTGTTTCATAATAAATAAAATTTGAATGCTTTTTAATTGAAATAAAAAAAATATAGGAAATTCAGATACCTAGTTTGAAACATCATATTATGATATTGTAGGCATGATTCATCCGTCTATATTACTTTTTGATAATTTACATGCAATTATAGCAATGTACATATGTACAAAAAAAAAGTATCATTTTATGATAATATATGTTTACAACATTACCTTAACCTTATTTAAGAATATTGTATATCATATAAATTAATTTTAAAAGTATTTAAAATATTTTTTAAATCTTATTGAAATTTGCAGATTTTTTAATATATCCAAATTTTATTAAAATCTGAAACAAGATTGTAAATTGATAAAATTAATTTTGTTAAAAAGCTAATTTTTAAAAAAAAATTTTAATGCTTTATAATATATGCTCAAAGATAAATGAAGAAACATGAAAAGTATGATTAATTTTTAATAAATTCTAATTAATTGTTTGAAAAAAATCTTTCCTTTTTGGAGTACTCATAAAAAATAACTTTTTGCCAAATAGACAGATCTATATCCAGCAATCTGCTATATAAAGTGTTTTGAATGATTTTTTACACAGCATATTTTGCATTGTGTAATTCACAAATTAAATCTAGTTTATAAATATTATGTTAATATTTTTAATGCTTTTTTTTTTCTTTCTAGGCGATGTCACCTTAGAACTTGAACCTAAGGAGAAGCCAAATGATATGCCATTGGTGAAGCACAAAGAGGTCTCTTACTTGGGCATGTTTGAATATAAGAAAGAGGATGAAAATATCATTATCAAGAACCTTATTTATGGTTAGTTTAAGATTTATTATTTATATTAAATAATATCAGGGTATTAGAATTCAAATACTGAAAAATCCGTAATAATTAAAACTTTGAATTTTTTTATATGAAAAGAAATCCAATTGTAAAAGACCCCTTGTATTAAATAATTAAAATGCTATTTTTATTTTATCTTATTTCTAAAGGAGCAGTCTGAAAGCAAATATTTTTATATAATAGTGAAATGCTAAAATTTGCCTCTAAAAACAAATTATGAATATGTAAATTTAACAAGATGTCAACAATTAAATATTATGTTAACCCTTGCCTTTTAATTTTGCTATGATTTAAATCAAAATAATGATCTAATAATGGGTTAAATAAACTGAATAATTAATTTCTTAAATTTTTATATGTAATAATTTGTTTCTTGTTTTCTTCATATAATTCTTGACTTCCCTTGCTGCAAAACTGAAATGAAGAATAACGTTTCTAATAATTTTATGGATTTATATTTGAAAAATGTGATATGCAAGAATAGATTCTTTTGAACTGTTCAAAATAATTAAATGTGATTGTATTTAAATATGAGAAATGTAGCTAATTGCTCAAATTCAAAATCCTGAAATAGCACAATTTTATATCAATATATATTCACAATTTATTTGAAGGTTAAGTTGCAATCTTATCATTAAATCATTATGCACTTTTTTATTATTTAGGAAATATATAGAGTTAAAAGATTAACATAACAAGTATTGGTTAAAATAAATAAACAGGAATGAAATTGCATATACTGAGAAAAAGTATCTACATAAGGCACATTTCATTTATACAGTAATCTCATTCTTAAAAATTATAAGATTTTACAATTAGAGTTTTTCAAAGGAATGGGTTTATTATTTCTTCTTCAGTAGTAAGTGACTGATCAGGAAATAATTCAACATCAAATTCATTTCAAACTTGAAACTTTTGTTTGGTTATTTGTTAGCAAATATGTTTTAAAAAGGTTATATTATATATATAAAGTATTAACATATTAGTACATTTTTTGTTTCATTTGTAGCATAATTTTTTTTAAAATTATGGTTAAGTAACATGGGATCTCTTTATCAAATAGAATTACAATGGAGTAACAGGATAACCATTTTCATTCTTTTCAAATCGTTCGAAGATGAGATCTGGAATCTGTGACAATATATCTCTTTATAACAATTGTTGTTTTAAAATACAGCAAGGGAATAATACAATCTGCATAGTTATTAGAAAAACCGTATAGATTAGTATTAAAGAAGAATGAAATCTTAATAGCTTAGTGGTATAGTGTATACGCAAGACCCAATCCTTGATAATGAAAATAATCTATTGGTACAATATCTACTCTTCTTGAGGAAAAGTGAATACCTGTACTTTTAGTTTATGTTAGATATTTATGTATGTTGCCCAGAAATCTTATTATATTTCATTTAAAATATTATATTTTTAAATATTTTTTTGAAATTATTTATTTACAGATCTGAAGCCCAAAGTGGCTGTTAACTTGCTTCCAGGATTACCTGCTTATATTCTTTTCATGTGTATACGACACACAGATTATATTAATGATGATGAAAAAGTGCGAAACCTCCTCAACAACACAATACAAGGAATCAAACGAGTCATAAAGGTTTGTTGTATATAAATATTATGATATTATTTATTTATTTTGCTAGATTAGATTAACAGGATATAAATTTTAAAAATGATATACTAAATTTTAAGATCTACTGTTAATTTGGTGTGATTATTTAAATGACTTTAAATAAAATGATAATTTAAAAAGAATAAAAAATGATTGTGTTTTATATTAATTTTTAAAAAATCATATTTTTAGAGTTTAATTCTGTATACAAACAAATTAGAACATTACAAATCTTTGTCTGATTTTCCATCATATTACTTTTGGATTGTTGAGAATATGCAATTTATTTGCTCATTTTCAAATCATAATGTTTTAAAATTTGTGAACCATTACAGAAGGAATAGTAATAAATTATTTGCTCATGTCCAGATACATAATTAGGATAAGGTTCAGATTTATTTTTGCAGAGTTTGTTGCTTGGTTCCATAAAATTTAAGCAATATTTATTTAGTACTTTTCCAGTTTTTAATGGTTTTAGTATTGGTTATTTTCACTGAGAAATATAAGGTTAAAGTGCAACAAACTGAAACTGATATCATTAAATTCTTCTTTTTCATTATATTTAAATGACAATTTTGCATTTGTATCCTGAATATTTTGCATCATTTCAAGATTTACCATTATATGAGGAAGAAAATATTTTTAAATATATTGAAGTGCCATCCTCAAGAATGCAATAGAAATCTACACATTGATTCTTTTTTAAGTTGCTTAGTCCACAAGGTATAGAATGTCCACAAGATATAGAATGAATATGTGCATGTTATATTGAACTTGCTTCTGTATGTAGTCTTGAAAAAGGAAGGACATTTTTTTCCCCTGCATATATTGATTCTGCTGTTAAGATTAAATTTATTCAGTTCTTAAGTTGTAAATTTGTATAAGTACATAAAAATTTATGAATCGGTATCATTTGATTTATTTTTGAGTAATTATTATATTATTTTTGTATTTTAGAAGCGACATGATGAGCTGGATTATACAATCTTGTGGCTGGCCAACACTTGTAGATTGTTGCACAACCTCAAGCAGTATAGTGGTGACAAGGTAAAATATCAACTTATTTCATTATAAACTTCATTAAACTTTTTATGCTATAAATTTTGAAATTGCGGAATCTTTAAATGTTAATATGACTATTATTGATTACTTGACTAACACCCAGAGCTGCATTTCAGAAACTATTGCATATTCCCCCCCCCCTACACACACACACTTTGAATGCTTTTTTGCTTAGTTTGCAATTGCAAAATATCAAGTGTTCCTTATTTAACAAACTTTTCTCTTAAGCTGAAATCAGTAACGATGTTTATTATTTAGCTTTTTTGAAAAGAAATTTGTTGAAGATATTTAAAATTAATCCCTTGATTTTTTTTTTCAAGAAAGATTTACTTGCTGAATGAATTGAAATATAAAAGAGAGAGAGAGAAATTCTGATATATATTTGATAGTCTATATGACGAATTAAAAATTTAATTATTGTAAAAAACTGTCTAACTTGAAAGTTTTAAAAATCTCTTAGATAACCTTAATTTGATATTTGATTAAGTAGTTTGAGAAATTAAGTCTTAAATTTTGATTATTCTTCTAAATATAGTTATGTCAAAATCTTAACTGTGCTTTTATTTAATCATTATAAGTGCTAAAGTAATGATTCATTCAATATTCATTTATAATGAAAGTATCTCTAATAGTAGTAATTTATTTTACCTTTCTATAGGTTTTCCAAGCCGAAAATACTCCCAAGCAGAATGAGCAATGTCTGCGTAATTTTGATTTATCCGAGTACCGTCAATTGCTGAGTGATGTAGCAGTCTGGATATATCAAGCCATCATTAAACTTTTAGAAGAGAAAGTTCAACCTTATATAGGTAAAGAAAAAAATAGTCATAGTGTGCCTAAAATTATTGCATTTTAAATTTAATAATATGCAGTCCTATATGTGTACTTTTATACATTTTATATGGTAATATTTTGTTATTTACTGGATGGTTCAGTGTTCTATCAAAAAACAAATAATCAACAGAAAATTAATTGAAAGATAAAATAGAAATAATAATAGATTGTGAACAGTCTTATATTTTTCAATCTTTCAAGAAATTATTTAATACTATGTATTTAACACAAGCATAATTAATAATTTGTGAATACTTGAAACAGCATAAGTAGCTTTTTATGTAATGTTTTAATTATTTTTGTATGCTGTATGATGTTGTAACTTCAAATCTTTTTTAACCCTTTATAGAAAATATTTAAAATTGTAAATATTAATTCAGATTTAAATAAGATTTTTTTTTTTTTTTTTTTTTGCTTGAAGATTAAAATTTTACAACTATAAACACAGTTCACTTAAGACAAACAAATTTACATAGTTTTAACTAAATGGATAAGCTAAGCTTTCATAGTTTTAAATTTCATCCTTTACAACCTGTATCTATATATTGCCACATAATGTATAGAAAATTTGCTCTTTTTGAATAACATCACTTACTATCAAGCAACTATCAATTCAGAAATAAACAATATGAAAATTAACTATATAAAATTTCCTGAATCTATATAATAAAATAAAATAAACATTGTATTTAGAGAGCGCTAATGCTGCTACAACTAAAACACAAATGAGCTTAACCAAAATAGAATTAAAATAAGTTTACATTCAAAATTCAAGAAGAAAGATAAAATGAATCTGGCGCAAAGACTTTTTCAAGGGTCACCCTCAGGCAAGGATACAAACCAGGGATTTTTTCTGTGAAAGGTCTGACTCTCGTCCAACCAACTGACCCCTCGTGACCCGAAAATCCCAGAAAATTGAGGTTTTGGAGATAAAAATTAGTATCACAAGAATAAAATCATTTTCACTATTAATACTTTAATATTTTAACTAGTGCATTTTCAATAGCACTTAATATATGTTGTCTATCTTTGGGGATCAATTGATTGCTTAAATTACTTATATAAAATTTCAATCGAATTTTTTGTATGTAACTTGATCTTAATAACTTCCTCAGTAAAGTATTTTTAAACTTCAAATTTGGATAATAATATAATGTATTATTTTAGAAGCCTTATTCATTCTGCTCAGCATTTCTAATTTGCTGTCATTTCATATAAAACCTCAAGTTTAATTTCAAACAGCAAATTATTTTACCATAAAAACTACAAGGATTTAAAGAAGAAGAATTTAACTTTGAAGTTATGTACATGATATAAATTCAGTAATTTGTATACTTAATTTATTTCAAGATTTATGTAATATATCAAAGGATTATTCAATAAAAATTCCTGCTGTTTAAAATCAACAAAATATTCAACAAACTGCATTATAAAAGCAAAACATTAAGTTAAAAAAGCAATAATATAAGAATGTTTAAAAATATATGAATTTCCAAAAAATTGTTCATTCTTACTTATTTCTGAAGTAATCATAACTATCTTATGTTTGAGTATTTATTCATTTTCAAAATCAGCTTTTTGGAGTATTATTTTGTTAAATAATAAGAGCACATTTTTATCGAAATTTGAAGTTTTCCTATTTTTTAATATTTCGAACTCTCATTTGACTGTCTTTAATATTTTTCTAGTGCCTGCAGTTCTGGAGCATGAAGCCATTCCAGGAATTTCTGGCAACAAACCCTCAGGAATGCGAGGTCGTTCTTCCAGCGTTGCTCGTGAAGTGGATGCCCCCATTGACCCACAAGCTGCTCTTGATGGCCTTTTAAGAGAGGCAAGTTAATTCAAATATAAATTTTCAAATTTTTTTTTCCCTCTGCGTTCTCCCCACACTTTCTTTCTTTCTTTTTTTTTTTTTTTTTCCTTTTGTCATTACTTTTTACTGAAACTTTTCTGGGAACTGAAACTGTATTAGTCTTGATTTAAATAGCAAAAGTGCTTATTTTCATTTTTTAAAAATTAAAAGATGACTTGATATGTCAAAGGGAGACTAAAATTCATGGTTTTTATTTATATGAAATCTTTATTAGTACTACATTGTTCTTTGATCTACAGAATTTTTGCCTTCATTAGTAAGCACTTATCAACATGCTAGCCTTTTCTTGAATTCAAGATTTAAAAAGTTAAATAAAAAAGACATGTTATGCTGCAGAATTTTAGATTTTTTTTAATTGCTTTCCATTTCAAGGAAACATGTCAAGAAATTAAAAATACTTTAATTTCTTATTTTTAAATTCAAACCATATAAATAAAATTGTAAATTTTTGTATTTACTGTTTCCAGCTGTACATTTATGGAATTTGGAAATAATATGATATTTATACTTTTTTCAATTTCATATACTTTGAAATTTTAGAATTGTTCATAGTTTGTTTATATTTTGTTAAGGAATTTTAATTGTATGAATTTTGCATTTTCCAGTTAGGAGCATTTTTCAAGGTGCTAAGCATTCATGGTGTAGATCCAGAAATCATCACTCAAGTTTATAAACAGGTTTGTGTTCCTTTTTTCTCCTTTCTATGTGAAATAATAAATGTCAAATTAAATCTACAATTCAATAAGGCTGTTTTTCAAAATATGTGTGCATTAATTTTATCGCTTCTCTTTAATCTGCTTCTTTATCCTAGTTTGTTAGAATAATTACTATATGAAAAAATCTCTTTGGCATTTAAATTTTTTATTGAAATGAAATAATAAATATTCAATGTGCTGCTGGCATTAGATTATTATTCATTGTGAGATACAAATGTATGCTTAAAAGGTTAGAAGACTGTTGAAATTGTAACATGTTCTGGTTTTTAAAAAGGCCAATATCTGCATAGAAAGTATAATCAATGAGCATAACTACTAAAATTAAAAGTAAGTAACTATTCTAGATCATTCTAATATTCTTTCATAGCATGGGGTGAAAACAGTATTACTATGATTAAAGTTGAAAAAGGGGAATTCACAAATACTCTTTTTGATTGGGGAAAAATAAATTATATATAATAATTCATATAAATATTTTACTTTATAATTGTTTTTTGGCTATGATATAATTTTGATAATTATTTGCAAGATTCTAACATTTGCTTGTATAAATCAGCCCTTTAAGCAAAAGATATATCTAGACATTCAATATTTATCATAGAAAAAATTCACACATCTTCATATTTTATAGAAAAAGAATAAAACTTATATTATGATTAATTTGAATAGTTAATTTTTTTATAAATAAAAATGGTTTTTAAAGAAATAGCATTGTCTTGAAAACAAAATAGGGACATAACTAATTTTGGCTTTTACCCAACTAAATTAAATTTATTCAATGTAAATTAAATGTTTATTAATATTGATGAAATTTACTCTCATCAGTATTGATGTGTATCGCAATAGTTAAAAAAAAAGTTGAAATCCAAGTTTGAAATGCTTATTTTCTGAATGTTTTTTTATCAAGTTTAAAGACAATAGTTAAGTTTGCTGAATGCACTATACTGTTTTGTATCTCTTTCTCATTGCTATTTTTCAGCTCTTCTACTTCATTTGTGCCGGTGCTCTTAACAATTTACTTTTGCGCAAAGACATGTGTCACTGGACCAAGGGAATGCAGATACGGTCAGTATATTTAAATTTTGACTATATATGTCATATGATATAGCATAATTTTGGCAGTTTCATAACCAAAAGAATAAAAATTTTGAATGAATGTAAATTTATTTTTCTACTGAAGGGCAAGTTTTGTACATGAAGATGGTGTTTGTTTTCATCAAAATGCAAGAGAAAAATGACACAACTTTTTCCTTTAGTGATTTTACTAAGAAATTCTGATAGGGATTTCTTTGATATGTGTTGATTTAGGAAAGGGAATTTTTGGTATCTTTGAAAGGAGTGTGTAGGCATTAAGAATTTTTCTTTCACTCTAAGCAGGAGAAATGCATTAGTCGTTGAATTTTTAGAGTGCATGTTAGAAATAATTAAATAAGAAAAGTGTGACTTGTATCAAGAAATAAGAGAAAATGCTAGAATAAAGTAATATGGACTAATTTAAGATATTAAAAAAAAGGAAATTAAGATTTAGTTAAGAGATATCATTGCATATATACATTGAAATTGAGTTGAGCAATTTTCAAATTCAGAATTCTTCTTGTAATTTATTTTTAAGATAATAAAATGTTATTTCTAAAGTTCACAAGCAGTAATTACTAGCAAATATTAAAGGAATCTATCTTGTTTTAAACTTAACTTTATTTTATGTATGCATTTTTTCATGTTTGTAATTAAATAACTTCCTTATTTGACAACTAAACTAAATTCATTGACTTATTTTATAAGAAATAACTTGTTTTAAAAGGAATTTGAATCATTCATTATCACCAGTATTGTAGAGTTTTCCTTATGTAAATTTACCTTTACAGTAATATCCCCCCTCCTTTTTTTTTCTATGAAATCTTATAAAATTTCCTTGAAATTCTATAAATTTTTTTAAAAAAATCGGAATATCTTTGTCATTTTTTTTTTTTTTTTGAAAAACTATCTGCCTTTACTGACCAACTGTTTCACCTATCTATTTAGTTGTTAAATTCAAAAATTTATAGAAGTCATTAATACTGTATGTACTTTATACTAATAATTTGAAATGAAGTCCACTCTGTGAAATAATTTACTAATGAATTTATGAACATAATGAACTGATATTTTTGAGCTGCATATCTAATAAAATTAACGATTCAAACAAATGGCAATGATAAACTAAGCAAAACTTACAAAAGAAATGTTTACTTACAATTAATTCCAAGCTAATAATAAATAGATGCCTCAAAAATTAGGAACATATATTTAGGAGTATATCAGTTCACAATTTAAAGTTTGGTGATAATTAAATTAAATCTGATGTTGACTGAACTGTAAATTAATGCAGTTATCCATCACCATATTTTAAATTCAGCTTAATTTCCAGTAAAAAAGTTATAAAATGAATAGTTTTTAAAATTAAAAAAATTGTGATATATTTAAAATATAATTATATGAAATTAAAAAGATATTGGCATATTTATGCCTTTATAATATAAAACATTTATGTGAGCAAATATTATTTTTTTAATGTTTTATCGCCTGTTTTATTGTACTAGTGGCATTGTAATCGAATATATTGAAAGATTTGCTTGGCATATAATTTAAAGTTTATTATTAATAAATATATTCATACATTTCCGTCTTTATAGTATTAATGCAATAAGAATGAAGTAAGCAATGAGATATTCTCTCTTTAGCTAATCTTCACTCCTTTATTTATGTTTATTTTTCTTATTTCTTGTGGAGAGTAAGATTTTTTTCTGAATTATTTGGCCTGCAGATTGTAATAATTTATATATGTAATGATTATTTAAAATTTAATTTAATCCAAATTAATTTCCTAAATTTTTGTCAAATTTGGCCCATGTTAGGGTCATTCTAAAGTGTTGTTTTGTTTCCTGATCCTATTCCACTTTTTCTGTTTAATTCAACTGAAGCTTTGTAAAAATGATGCGCCATCAGTTCCATGTGTCAAGTGAAAATGATCCCTCCGTTGCCCTTGTCGAAAGTCAACACATGAATTGAATCGACACTTAACGGAAATCTCATGTTACATAAGATCAGGGATAAAATGTTCAGTTTGCCTTCATTCTCTCTTTTCGCTTTGAGTTGTTTTGTGTTGTGTGCTCCTGCTTGTACATAATGCATGCTTCTCCAAAATAAAATAAAGCGATGCCAAGAAATCGAAAATATCTTCACTGTCTTCAAACCTACCTTCAGCTTTCAAGAATTATATATATATACTAGCTGGCCCGAAAGACGTTTTTCTGCCATATAAATTATTTCTAATGAATATTTTGGTTGTTAATTAAAAAATAACGAATGCATTGTAAGTGTGTGGGGATTGGAGCTATGACAGAAAGAGGAATGGAGCGATGTAGATTGGTACGTCTGTGAGAATCATTGGAATTCGTGGCAGCAAAACATTTTCGGCTTGGAATTTGCCATTCAAAATGCTGGCTTCGATAATAACGTTTTTCATCAATTTTTTAATGACCAATCAAGTGCCATTGCACAGCCGTGGTGGGTTCAAATTCCGAAGTAAAATAACCGGAGATCCAACTCTCAGTCGTAGAAGATGTGGTGACATGCCTGGCAAATCCAGTGAATTGAAAAACTCTGTTGGATAATTTACAACTTCTTTAGCATCGCAAACTGTATCTTGAAGTTTAAATCGTCGACGTCCATTTTGGAATTATTCAAAAGTGGCTCTTTTTGCCAGCCACGCATGATTTATGTATTGAGTGCGTACATCGGGAAATATGCGGTCAATGAGAGCATTTTGCGAATCAACGATAGTGCAGAAATTAGTGGACAATTTTATGCATCCAGTATTTTTATAGACAGCAACTTTTCCATTGCCGATATCTAATAGTCCGATGGTCCGAGAATGTCAGCAGATGGATCTTGCAGTATTTAGACACGCATGCTTATTTTTAGCTGGACTTTTTCAACACAGTGGCGATGACTTCAAGCAAGCATTGATCTCATCAGCGTAAATTGAACGTGGAAAGACGGGATAGGGGCACCCAAATTACCTAGCGTTATGAAATATACTTTACGTCCTATTCTCATACCTACCAAATACACATAAAAAAATTTCATAAAAATCGGTCGAGCCTTTTCGGAGGAGTACGAACACAAACACCGAGACACGAGATTTTTTATATATTATATAATATAAAAGTTCAGTTAAATATTCTACAATATTTAAGCTAATATCGTTAGAAGAATAAATCTTCATATATGAGTGTTGTGTAAAAATAATTCTTGTATAATTCTTTGAAAAAATTAACAAAAATACGGAAATTTGATTTAGTTTTCAAATAATTAAAATTTAAATAAATTCTTTTAAAGAAAATTCCAAAGTGCAGTTTCTTAACCTCTAAAGTATATGTGCGAAATTTAGTAGTAATAAATTCATTTGATTATTCAGTATATTGTCAACCGACATATTTCTATGTTTATTAGCATTATATGCTAGAAAAAAATTTACAATACTTTAAAAAACATTTCCATCTTTTTTTTTTTTAAAGATCTTTTCAGACAATGAATAGTATGTTAACTATAAATTTTTATATTTTGTAATTTGTAATCTATCTATAATTTGAAAAAAATATAAAACAATTGAATTGTTTACTAAATAATTTGAATAAGTATTTTTATATCTTTTAATCAGCATTAATTCAAAGAATTTCTTATGTCTTTAAGATGATGTTCTTGGAAGAAAAGTTAACAAAAAGATGACCCATCTGAAATTTTTTTTCTTTCATCTTCCAAAAGTAAACTAATAGGATTAAATTATATTCTGTGTTAATTTCTTGCTTTTATCTTTTATATGAGTTCTATTATGGTTTTCTGAACACAAAAAATTCATTATTAACATACATTTTGAGGAGAAATAAATCTCATTATTTTTTTTCTGAAGGTATAACCTGAGTCACTTGGAACAGTGGTGTCGAGATCTTCGCATACAGCATACCGAGGTTATCGAGACACTACAACCCATTGTACAAGCATCACAATTGCTTCAGGCGCGGAAGACCGATGAAGATGTGCAGAATATCTGTGACATGTGTGATAAGCTCACCACATCTCAGGTTCGGAAACTGTTTTTTACTCAGAAAATTTTTTTAAATTGTTTTTCATTGTTGCTTATTGAAATGAAAATCTTGAACATAACATATTAAGAAAGTTTTATTGTAAGGATGAGAAAAGAAAAAAAAAATTAAATGGGGTATTATTAATTTCTATTACTTTAAAAAAAAATTAAAAATAAAATTTGTCAGTTTCTAACAAATAATTGAATAAAACTAAAGATAGATGATTGTTCAGGGTTTTTTTCTATTTTCTATTCTTTTTTTTTTGCATTAATTTAAATTTTAACTATTTTGTCTACTTCATCCTATTTCAGTTTTAGAGAATCCATGTTGATGAGAGACGTTTTAATCATTATCCCTATTTCTCAATGTTAATAATTGTACTGATTACTCCTCACAAAATGAGTAAATAATTAAATTATTTTTGTGACCTTGATTCATTCACAAATGAAACTAGTAGTAATCATCCATTCTATTGATCTTCCAACTCTAAAGTGACCTGGTGGTAAGGTCTCGACTTTGGAACCAGAGGATTTCAAGTTCGAGACCTGATACCACTGAAGAACCATCATGTAAGCGGGTCCAATGCAAGTTACATCTATCGGAGTCAAATGTCCTCTCACTGGTGTGGTGCAGAAGCTTAGGGGGGGGGGAGTTCAGGTGTCGTCCTCGTCATCTGACCGTGGTGCAAAATTATGAGGTCCGTCCCAAAATAGTAATAGTGTTTGCTTTAAAAAACATGACGTTAATATAACAATACTAAAAGTAAACCCAACTTTAAAGATGGCTGCCATGAACAACTTGATTCAAATTGTTAATTCATTCATTCTTTATCTAACATACACAATTTTCTTTTGGTGCAGATTGTGAAGATCTTGAACCTGTACACACCTGCAGATGAATACGAAGAACGGGTTCCTGTCTCTTTCATTCGGAAGATGCAGGCTTGTTTGCAGAAGCGGGATGAGGTAGCACAGGGTGGTTCTGCTATTACTGTTGCAGGCCCCTCCACCCTTTTGATGGACACAAAGTATGCTTTCCCCATCCGTTTCCCCTTCAACCCTTCCAACATTCAACTGGAGGATATTGTTCTGCCTGACTGCCTCGACCTGCATCATGTCCTACGCAAGGTCTAGTGCCTTTACATACTAGAATTAGTTTGGATGTGGAAACAACTGAACGGCCAGCAGGTGGTTTCAATCTCCTGGTATACTTCGTGCCTGTGTAATGTTTTAAGCTCCTGAATCACTGAAAAAGATCACCTTTTGAGGATATTTATAGTTCATGAGCAGTTGTTGAGACATTTAGAGATGCAGAGTTTTTCTGAGTTCCTGGATTGCCATTCTGGAGTATTTGGATCCTGAATGTTACTGTCCCAGAGAGCAACATCTTGGAGGCTATGGCAGTTGCTGATTATTTATTATTTTCCCTATTATGTGAGTCTATATTATATCAGATATAAATATGTATTTAAGAGCTATTAGAGAGAATTTATTGTGATACTGTACATTTGTCTCGAACGCACGCTTCTAAAGATGGGATTAGATTTATTTGTACACACTTTTGAGTAAAATATAAAAATAAGGCCATTCTGTTCTTACACCTTTTACATTTTTTATAACTTAATTAATTTAATTAAATTTCTCTTTCATTTTGAGTCCCGAGTGCCATAGTTGAATGCAAGATGTTCTGTCCTAAATCGTGCATTTGCTGGTCATGTGCGAGCCATTTTAATTTTGCCATTGTGATTTAATTTTTTTTTATTTTTTATTTTATGAATTTTTGTTTCTCAGAGAATGGTATTTACTTTTACAGAAAAGTCTTCCAATTGTCCGGAAATCATTTGTGGTTTTAATTTATTACCAGATCTCCAATTTTTCGTCAGCAGTTTACTTAAATTGCTGTTAATGCTTTCTGCTATGAAATTGTGATTATTTTTTTTTCTTCTAATTTGCAGCATATAATTTTCTTTTGATGACCATAAAATTGAAAATGAATTCTTATTAGTTTCTTATTAATGCATGCATTTTAATGTATTTTAAGGATTCAACTACCTTTCTTTATAATTTGAATTAAATGTAATACGAGGATTTTCTCTAGCTGTTTTATAATTATTACTTTTAATTCCATTTTTTAAAAATTGTTCTTGAAAAATCAGTTACAACAAAAATATTAAAGTAGTTAAAAATAAAGGAAAACAATTTTCATTGAAAAAATAATAATTTTTTTAACTATTGATAGCTTTGATACAGATGCATTTTTTGTAGTATTGCCAATATTTACATAAATTTCAATTTGCAGCCCTTTAATTTTTATAGATTTTTTCTTGATAATTCTTTTTGTATCTAAACCCATCTGCATTTCTTTTTCTGCTATTCATTATAAATCTTTGCTTAAAAATTTATAACAAATTTCGTTTAGATTTTTTAGATATAATTACATTCCAAAGTTATTTATTCATTTTTTGTTATACCTCTAATAGAAGTTAATAAACATTTAAATACTTTTTAAACATAAATTATTCATTTTTAAACTAGAAAAATGGAATTTTTCATGATGAATTCATTATAGGAATCGAAGTTTATTTGTCTATCTTTGATATATATTGTTGCATTATATTGTTTCTAAAAAATATTTAGAAATCTCAAAATAACTTGCATTCCATTTTTACTTGTTAATTATTTTTGTTGCATAGTTTTCTAATTTTCTTGCAAGATATATGAAATTAAAAATGAATTGTTTGACATTCCATTTATATTTTCTGTTTTGTTTGAAATAGATATTTTTTAAAGAAATTATTTGTTTTTTTTTTAGTTGTTTTAAAATTATACTTTGTTATAAAAATTATTTCTGTTCTTCACTGTTTTGTTTTTGATTTAAAAATGTAGATTTGTTAAAAGAAATGTTACTTATATTTGAAGGAAACCTTATAGACTTGATAGTGTTGTAGGAAATGTGAGTAATATTTATCTTACATGGATATGCTACTAATTTAAGATTTCAGAAATTAGCAAATTATTCTGAGTCTCTGTGGATAAAGAGCTGCATTAATTAGAATTTTAGCATTTGTATTTTTGCATTTAGTATTGTGTAGTTAAAACAAACAAGCATTTTTTTATTTTATTAGCTGAAACTGCCTGAAAAAACTATCATTTATATTAGCATAAAAGATTGCATTCTTCAATATGTTAATTTGAAATGCTAGTTTGTTAAAGTCCAGCAGTTGAAATTTTGATATAATTAGGAATGGGCTAATAAATACAAATTATATAAATAAAAATTGCTTTTATTTTTATAAAAGAGTATGATATATCTATCTCCTATTTATGTGTAGCCTTTTGATGGTTAATTAATTTGTATGTGGGGTAGAGCATTGTTTATTTTGTATTAATTTTTTTTATTTTAAACTGTACAAAATGAAATTTTTGGTAATTAATTGAAATTGCAGGAGTTATAATTTAATCATCTCATTTTAGTGTTTTAAAGGCTGCTGGTTTTGCCTTTTTTTAAGAATATTTTTGAAAAATATGCTATTTAAAATGTTCGACCTTTAAAACTTGTTTTTGAAAAGTTTAAAAATATTCATATATTTTTGTTTCGGATGCAATAATTTATCTGGTGGAGGTAAAATATAAATAAAGTATTCGTTCCTTATTTTTTTAAAGTTTCATATGGTGTAAATTATAATATAAAGCATTTAACAAATCAGGAATTTTGATATGTTATTATTTTGAATCATTACTATACTGTCTGTAGGTTTGCTTAAATATGGGACTTTCTTTCTTTCAGAGAAATAATTATTTTATGTATATCAAAATCTTCCAACTAAAATGCATTTATATTATTAGATATGTAGTAGATTTGGTGATTTAGTTTAAAAGACGGTGTGTCAAGACATTTCCTGTGGTTTTTCTTATTTTTAATATAAATGATGTATTTAATATATTAAAATTGTTTTCCAAATGTTAAGTAAAATATTGTTGTTTTTGCCATAAAAAATTTACAGACTTTTGCATTTGAAGAAGGAGATTATATTCGTTTTGTGATGGATTAAACATTCCTCTTAAAGAATGGCCCTAATTTTTGTAAGGTACATTAGTGTTAATTTTAATTATTTATATTATGTGATTGCAATTGGTGGGTCAGTATCAATAAATTATATAAAAAGAAATCATGAATTTAATTTTATGTTTTTAGAACTCTTTGTACTTTTCAGTGTTTTTGTAAATATGTGATACTTTGTGTTCAAATATGTTAGAATAATGCATTCTATTCTAAATGAATGTACAATTTTATATTTTAACCCATTAATGCACAAATTAATTTAGCGTAAATTTCTGCAACTGAAAAATTGAAATTACCATAAAGTAAAAATCTATTATTTATTGATTTTTCTTTAGAAAATTAATTGAAAAATCCATTGAAAATCATTTAATGAAATTTATGATTTTATTTATAGATCAACATTAAAAAGTTTTTTTAAGTAATGGCAACATTTCAAAATAGTACAGAATTCTGATGAATCCAATTGTAACAATGCCATATACTGTGCCACTTTATAATCTCTTTAGGTTTCTTTTATAACACTGGCCCACTAATTTGTCATGTACAGTTTTTACATTTGAGCTTAGAAACTTTTTTGTATCTGTGCCTACTTATTTTTCACTTACCGATTCATATTTTGAAACTTTTTTTAGAAGTGCATTTTATGTGTTTGATTTATATTTATAAGTTCATCGTACTTAGAATGTGATTATGTATAGAGCGAGTTTTATTTCATGTTTTGATGAGCTAGAATAGAACTTAAAATAGCATGAAAAATGTATTGGTTGTGTGATTGCTTTTATTTTAATTATTCTATTTCTATTTGATCATTGCATTTTTATTACTGTAGTTGAAAGTTCTTTGTAAATTATTCTAAACAGTTTTATATTGTGCTGTAATAGTAAGCTACTGACAAAATCATTTTTCGCATTAAAATAGTCGAAACATTCCAGTTTTACTATTTGCGATAATATGTAAATAGTTGTTTAATATTCCCTTTCTTCCTCTTACTAGAGCTTTTGAATTTTGCTCATAACTTCTTAAAAGAAATTTCATCTATTATATCTCAAATGATAATTTTTCTTGAATTTTTATGCTAATTGTTTTTACAATCGGTACTTTTTTTTACTTTTGAATTCAATTATTATTATTATTTTCAAATATTTATTTTTAATGTCTATGTAATTATTATTTATCTCTTCAAATAAATAGCAACATTTCACTGAAACATATGAAATAATGGCATAATCTATAGCAATGCAAAATAAATGAAAGTAATTCTTGGGATTATTGATATGTGAATGTTCCATGTCTGAAATTAATTGTAGGTTTTCGAACTTGTTTAAAATTCATATGTGCAATAGACAGTTGTTTAGGTTCAAGTTTATAAAATATAACACCCTGCTTTCTTATATACATATTAAATGCATGAACTTGCAGTGTTTTCTTTTTGGCATTGCTGCATTTCATTAAAAGATCAGATGAATTAATTTCGTGATAGAATTTAAAGTTTGTTATCGGATAATCATTAAGAAGTTTTTGAGACAGATAATTGTAATATTAGATCTTTTTGCTTATGCTACAATATTCTTTGATTTTTTTAAAATTATTAACTAGATTTTTGAAAAATATTTTTTAAAGAATAGATTTGTAATAATCCATTGAAACAACTGTTTAAATAGCATATCTGTGAATGCTGCATTCCGGACAAAAACAGATAATCTACGGGGATCAATATTTCTTTCACTCATACAGATAGCTTTAAATCTGCTCGAACAGAAATCCCTATTTTTATACCTCTGTTAATTGAAAATACTTGGATGGGTTAAAGATTCAAGGTATTTTAATGTGAAGAATTTTTAAAAATATAAATTTTTAGTGTAGTGATTTGAATATGAATTTAATGCTTTTTGTAGATTAATCTAACTTGTCATTAAAATACTTTATTGAACACATTTATTTTTACTTGGCTTTAAAACACAATTCTTTATAAAGCAACCGATTTCATAAATAAATTTCATTTTCCTAGGGAATTTTTTTCAGATTAGGAATAGATTTTTTTTAATTAAATTTGTTATTAATTTCAAAGAAATGCATTTATTCCAAACATGCTATAATTAAGTTCTATTTAGTTCTAGGAATTCACGGAAAAAACATATGAAGTTACGTCCATATATATTCTCTTAAGAAATAAATTAGATAGAAATTGCTGGGGTTTACATTTCAGAAAGTGAAATAAAACTCGTCTCTGTTACCATTGTAAATTAAGAAACTAATGGCGTTAAGTTTTGTTTTAGCTGGATGCACGGTCGACCATGTAATACAACTAAAAGTCTATTACTTGTTAATTATTTTTTAAATTTTATTTGTTTTTGCCTGTCTTGTGTGTAGAGCGAGATAATAATGTGTGTGAACAAAAGCATTAAAAAAGTGTTTTTCTTATGTTTGTGTTGAATTATTTATTTAGAACTGCTTCTTCGATTAGTTTCTTGATGTATATATTCTTCAATTTCTTTACTATGGAATCCTTTATAACATTAAATCATAATCCTACCTTTTTGATTGAAGAAATAACTCGTGTTTCAATAAAACTTCTTGCATTTTTTTCAATTCATCTCCTCAACTAAATTTTCCTGCCATATGTGCATTTACATAAAGCAGTGAACATTGCAAGATATACCCCTAGCCAAAGGCCATGCGCGAAACTTGATGGAGCCGTCGATGAGCAAACCCACCTATCACGAAGGAACAGACGACACGTGATGACATTGAGCATTTGCAAACAACAAAAAACCCTCTAGAGAAAATGCATATTGGTTTTCTCCACCAAAATAATAGAAAAAAAATTATTGTATTAAATTTTATTAAATTTTGATACATTAAAAATGCATAAAATACATTAAATATACGTTAAGTTTTTACTTTAGGTGGGAATTAAAGTCAAGAGCTTTGACAAAATGTCCCAAATAGAAGATTTAATGACTGGAATTTTTGAGTTCTTCGACGTCAAGAGACATCCAATTTCTTAGCCATTTGCGTCTCTGTTCTCGCCATAGTGCACAGGCTCTGATCGCGTGATTTATAGATCCTTCGAACTTTGATCGAAGAAACTTTGGTCAAGTCGAACTTTGGTCGAAGAAACGGCCTTGATGTACAGGAAATTCACCATGTTCAGCGGGTACTTGGTTAAGATAAAAATCACCCTCAATTCGGCCAACAGAAACGTTTTTAAAATGTCGATTGGTTGTTCGTCCCTTGATGGAATTATTCTATCTCTTCCCGCCAATCCTTATCCAGTCCAGTAAACATGTGAATAAAGCCTCAATGGGAAATGAAGGAAAAATTTTCATTTGATTATTGTTTGATAAATTTGAATCAGCTTTTTTAATATGCAAAAATACTTGATTCTAAATTTATAATAATGAAATTCGTAATTTTCTGTGCTTAGTAACGGTTGGTATGTGATAAAAATTCATTTTATACGAAAGAAGTAATGCATTTGTTTTTTGAGGATCATTCTGAATTATTTATCTTTCCCAAAAATGAACAATTTTTAAAACTAAATTGTTAGGTAAACTTTCTGTATCTTACGTTTGAAAGGTGTTGTATGATTAAAAAAAAAAGTTTCACCAGCATTGTGAGATTTAAATGCAGCTCATCTGCTTTTGTTGATCAGCGTTTTTGTTACCAAACACTTTAGTTAAACTTCTGTTACATTGATACCAAACATATTTCATAACATAATATCCATTGCGTTTATTCTCAAAAAGTTAAACGCTTCTATCAACCAAATTATTATCTTGCTTGAAAACCCAACGACTAACTCTAATCACTTTGGAATTTTTCTAATGTATTTTAAATTAAAATAAAAATCTACCTTTGATTGAAATTAACAACTTCTTTAATGAATGCTTTCGGAATTTTTTTCCTGATCATTTTATTATTGCTACTGATGAATCCGAAACTCTTCAGCACACTTCAATTGCTGGTTTTACTTCTATCCAAAAATTCACATTTCGAATCCATCCTGTCCATTCCATTTTTACTGCAGAAAGTTAGCCATTGCTCAAGCATTAAATGTTCTCGTTGTTCCTGGAAAAGACTGTTTGATTCTTACAGATAGCTACTCTGCGCTGACATCGTTGAAGAATATTTCTCTCCAATCGCCAAAAATTATCCAACGTATAGCATCCAAAGTTGAAACTTTAACCAAATTAAATAAAAAAAAATATTCTTACTGTGGGTACCTGGTCACTTGAATGTAATCTGGAATGAGCTTGCAGATCGCTTAGCCAAAGAAGTTACAGAAAATACACCTTGGATTGAATAGATCTTTCCTGAAGATATTATTTCAAGTCTCAAGAAAGAGACGCATCAGATCACAACTAATAATTATAGAAACAGTAATAAATATTTCATTTCCTTAGGGGGTATCCTTAACATTGAAGCATTGTCTTCCTGGTCCAAAAGGAAGAAGGGAAGATGTTATCTTGGCCAGACTAATCAGCAAAACAATTATAATACCAGGACTGTTGAATCGTTTAAACCTTCATAATGATCTCCTTTGTCACGAATGTAGCATTAATGATATTGAACACAAAATTCTCTCGTGCAAAAAGTATACTTATTATAGAGACAAATTGTGGACTTTTCTACAGTTAGATAAGCAAGATATATCCTTCAAAAATGTTCTGGGTAAAATAACTGCAAACATGATCAATCTGCAAGTTTCTCTTCAAGCGATGAAGCATTTCAATATCTACTAACTTTATTGTCCACATTCTGTTGAGTCTTTTATTATTATTATTATTATTATCACCATTCCGTGTTGCGGGAACTGTCCGCCTTATTGTACCTCTTCTTTCCACTGGAACTTTAGAATCTCGATTATGGACTAAACCGCATCATCGGAACTGCTTTGTTACTGTTAACTGACTGAACCTTCATCTGGAAACGGGATGACAGCCATTGTTGCTATAAATCCTCTATTTCTTTCAAGTATCAAACATATTTGAAGCTATATGTCTAAACTAAGCAAAGAAGTAAGTGAATTGGTATCGATTTAGATAGACTAGTTAGATAATAGGGTTTTTGATAGTGATATGAGCAGTGGATATGTAAAAAAATTAATGCTCATAACACACAGTTTTTTCATCTCTTCACCTCGTTTTATATTAAATGAAATGTGATAAATGCACCATTATTTTTTATCTTAGTCTCCTGCTTCTTCAGATACTGGCGCCCAACTGGACATCCAGCTGACTCACCCGGTCTTAGAAGTCAAGAATTTCCATGTAGGATCACAAAGAGTTTCTTAGATAATCAGATTGGCTACAAATTTACTGTTTTCCGAACCAAATGCTTATTCTTCGAAAATGCTAAGCTGAAAAGAAATGTTCGAGAAGCTCCTTTTGTGTTTTATCTATCTATCTATCTCTATATAATTGAATGACTGTTTGTTTGAGCCTTCCAGAAAATACTACAACCTTTGCTGAATTCGAACAAAATTTGACACGCATATCCTTTAGCAACAAGAAGTAAAGTAACCAGATTAAGAATTGTACTATTTAAAAAATTTACATGTCCACTTAAATTGAGGAAAATGAGAGTCGAGAATTTTAACGTTTTTCAGTCGTAACTATAAAAAAAAAAATCGCGATTAAAACTTTTACACTACCTTAAAATTCAAAAAAAATTAGCTTTTCACTGACTTTAATTCCATTTCCTTAAATGTTTCCCTTGATTCTTAATCAGTTTTTTTTAAAGTTAATTTAAATGCAATAGGTATCAATACCTTTTTTTGTTCATGTTAAAACATTAAATGCATTTCTTAGTTGAATCATATATATTACGCGCGCTTTTGACGATGCTAAAATTAAATTGCTTTTTGAAGAAATTTTCACTTTTACTTTAATTGCATAGAATAAGTACCTTTCAATATACGAATGCACTAATTTGCCATTAAATATTGTCTTTTTAAAATTGTTGCGATTTTTTTCTACTGTTTGGTTTAATTTTATGGAATATTTTAGCAATTTGTAGCACCAGAACTGTAATACATTACCGGATGGGATGACTGATCTCTGCCTTAAGCGAACATTCTGGCAACTCCTGAACCGGAAACAGAGTATTTCCGGAGTTTTTCTGGAGTCTGTGTGTGGCTCCCTTGTTTGCATGTAAGGAACCCATGTTTGCTTAAAGAATGTAATTTTTATAGTATTGGTTAATTAAAATTTCTTTTATTACTTGATTAATTCCTATAAATTTCAAATTTTTAAAGTGTCTAGTGGTTGGCATATCATATGGTTTCATACTGTCTGTGTTTTAGCTTGGTCTCATTTAAGGACGTTTTATTTCACTAGATAAATTTGCCAGCTCTTATTGGATTCACACATGCTTCAAAATCATAGCTTTTAAAACGTGTCCACGGACATTTTATTTTCGTTTTTACAAAGTTCGGGTTTTTATTCTGCATATATTGTTTGACAACGGATTGTAAAACCCTTCGCGCAAGTGTTAGGATGGGTTTAATTCGACAAAATAGGGGTGAGAGGAAAGATGAAAGAAGGAGATGTTTCCATTTAACAATGGAGACTCGCGGTTTTATGAGACGTAGACATTACAGATAATTAGCAACACAGAAGGAAAAAGGTACTAATACACAATAAAATATTTCAGAGCAATTTTTATCTAATGTGAGGACATAAACACTAAATTATGAAGAATAAATAAAAAAAATCTGTTCTTAAAATTTGGTAATTAATTTTTACAAAATAATAATGATCTTTTTTATATTAAAATGCTTCTTTTTATGTGCTATTAAATTTTTTTCTGCAATATTTAAAT